>JAQGAV010001238.1:0-22409 GCA_034691345.1 Phasmarhabditis papillosa
GTACATATTCTTTCGATTTCCGCGCTCCTTCTAAATTCTACAGTACACCTCTGCAAACGATTCATCCGTCGACTATAAGCAGCGGCATCAATTGATCCTATATATTGCCTGTAGCTTGGTTTCCATCGCGGTATCATGGCCAGAAGCGGTGTTAAATAAAATGACTGTGTTTTGGGGGAAGTCTGCCCAGCAATCAACCGATTTTCCATTCATTGTCATACAACTTCTCAGGATACTACGCTCAGGGGTGGCAAGGGTCGGCCCTCAGTTTTGCCAGCCCTGGCTACGCTTGCATAACTTCACAAATTCAAAAGTTCATATACTCTAGTTTAGCGACTCCTCCGCAGCCACCACCTCCAGCCTAAGTGATGACGTCACTACGGCTTCCGAGATTCCAAAGGATCCAGTCAGTACAAAGGACAACGAAAGTAAGAATGGAACCGGTGAGTTCGAATCTACGACTGCGAATGAATACGAGAGGCAGGAAACTAGGCTGGATTTCTCAGAGACGGTCGGAGGCAGCCGCGGGCCTGCCTGAGCCTTGAAACGGCCGGAATACACAAATTTTCGGTCCGACTGGCTTCCTAACTTTTCCGTTCTGGGCTTTGCCCACTCCGGGATTCTTATTACGAGTTTCCAATATTTGAAAGATCGCTTCCAAAACATCTGCCATATATAAATTAATGGGGAATATTCGATTTGGCTGTTTTATTCAAATTTCAATGTACCTCATGCTTTAGAAGCCGATTCCGCATTACCGCGACTCGTGGATGAAGATGACAGCACCACTTTTACGTCAGAGTTGTCCACAGACGTCTTTCCGGAGTATGACCCACCAAGTGCGCTAACTGAAGTGGAGACGGCTGGCGCCAACGATTTTGCTGGCGCAATGACCGGGAGCATGGCCACCAGCGCGGGAATATCGGAGCTGGACGTGGACGAAGTATCCGAATCAAGGACTATATCAGAGTGTCCCGAGACGAATGATGGTACTGTAGCTGATTACAGTATGCCAAGCACATCGACAATCACCAGAACATTGGATGATGTAGTTCAGTCTTCAGAAGTTCTTGCGGATGATGAGTTGCGTCCAGAAGCGATTAGGGATACGGTAGCTGTCGAACTAAATGATGGTCCTGAAACGACTGGGAATACTGTAGCCTCAGCATTGAAAGCTGTAAAACCAGATGCGGAACCCGGTGCCGCTACGACTAAGGATACTGTAGCTGAGCCCTTTAAACCTGACTTAGTCAATCTGAAACTTCCTACAAGCCTTACAAACGGGGATTCCATACCGTTAGGACAACCATTAACGGTGGTTACTAATCCAGATCTGCTACCTCCCTGTAAGGTGGAGAGACTAAGGATCACCTCCTCACCCTTGTCGATCAACTCGGAAGAGTTAGACATGTCCGTGTCACCGTCGATGCTGTCGAATGACGTCATAATGAGTCCCGCAACGACTGTTCACTCATCGCTGCTCAGTGGAACACTGGAATCGGCAAGGCAAGTAATGGAACTCATTGTTAGAAGTTACGGTAGTATTCATTATTACAGTAATCCTCACAGATAATAATACGCGAGCTTGCTATATTTTTGTACTAGTGGCAGTATCGATTGATTTTTTTTTTATTCATTTGTTTATTTTTAATATAACACCGCTTCTTCCCAGGATGGAAACCTAGCTCATGAATGGAAATAAATGGATGCTCGGGGGTTGAAGCCCTTTCCAAAAACTTACATTATTATTCACTTTGAGCGTATTCTAAGATGAATCTGCGTTCAAAGTTGAAAGATACAACTTATACCCAAATGTTTGCAATATTCCAGATCGCTAAGCTCAGCTTCGACAAGACGGCGACCAGTAGATGAACCTATTGATGTGGAGACAAATCCTTTCCGACAGTACTTTCATCCAGAGGAAAATGGAGTCCAGTGAGTGGAGATGAATTAAAGGATAAATCAAAATTGTCAAGCAAAACTGAAAGGCATTTTCATATATAGTCGACGGATGAATCGTTTGCAAAGGTGTACTGTAGAATTTAGAAGGAGCGCGGAAATCGAAAGAAAATGTACGAGCAACCGATATAATTGTGCGCTCGCCTTATAATTAATACAGCAATAAACTACATGAGATTTGTCTGTAGACTATACTTTCCTTTATTCCCGAATTCAGACTGAAACGCCTTTTATAAGTATGTTATGTGAATTGTGAGTCTTCAAACTTATGTTCATTATGTTTTAACACCGCCAGCTACTTGTATTGCTTATTCCTTGTTTATGCCGTACAAATATAGCCTACATTGAAAAAACTTTGTTTTGTCATATTTATTCGATACTGCCCAAATAGCAGTTTTAATAACAATGTTCTAACAAAAGAATATTGTAAATAAAAAATGAAAAGCAATTTTTAATAAAAATAGAAGCTTTCAATAAATAGATAAATGCACAATGGCCTTTCTATAGAAACAACCGTGTTAGACGCTTACGTTTTTAGCCAAATGTGATTAAAATATAAAGAATGTGAAGATGCTTATAGTCGACGGATGAATCGTTTGCAGAGGTGTACTGTAGAATTTAGAAGGAGCGCGGAAATCGAAAGAAAAGGTACAAACAACCAAAAGAATTGTGCGCTCGCCTTATAATACATAGACCTTTAAACTACATGAGTTATGTTCGTAGACTATAGAAAGTAGTATTAGAACGAAGGTGGGAGTTCATTCCTATCTTAGACGAACACAAGGGGCCCGGACCTGTCCGCGTTTTATAAACCTAACACCGGGGATTTATTTTACCAAAAATTGCTGGGTTCAGAATGTAGAGAATATAATAATTTCATTCAAAAAATGAACTCTTAAGGCTTTCTGAAACAGAAAGTGAAGACTTTAGGCCACACATTAATATAATCATTAATGATACTCAAGGGAAAAAAGAGCTAAAAACTAAAAATATGTTAAAAAGAATGCTATATAAACTTATTTAGCATTCTTGTTATAATCTTCGTGTGAAATACTTGGGTCTTTTCTTGCAATCTTTGTGCATAAATAATACAAGAAGACAACTGTTTCTTAAAGGTGATAGAATGACATATAAAACACAAAAAAGAACATTAGTTTGGATTTTATGGTTTCGGGTCGGCCCGTTGTCAAAATGATTGCAACTTCGATCTATTTGATGACTTTTTTCATTAAAAACTAACATTTTGTTTTGCTTGTTGCAGTATTAAACACAATTTATTAAACATAACTTCTTAATAGAATCTTAGATAGTATAGAAAAGGACCATATATTACAAATGAGTCTAACGGTATTAAATATATAATATATTATACATTTCTCACTTCTCCTTAACAAACTCTTATTTAAAATAAAGATTAAGCATGTTGATATGCTTATGATTAAACAAGTTGTTTTTAAATCATAAAATAGTCCAAGGGGGTAAAGCATAAACAACAAAACTAATCATTTATACCGAACATCCGTGAAATTCTATTTTTATTTTAATTGATAAGTTATCCGTATTTCTCTTTTAAGTAAACTAAAAAAGAATAAAAGTATAACTTAATTTATCTTTAGTTTAACAAATATTTATATATCCTAAATACTATGGATCGCAGCTGCCTTAGTTAAATAGGAAATAGTGTTAGAATAAAGCCGGAAATGAATTTGTACCCGAAGAGCAAGAATGATGGATAAATTAAATAAAGAATCTAAATATAAATAGGGAACATTCGAGTTACAAAAGTTATTAATACTTTATTAACAAATAATATAGTTAATAATTTATATATTCAGAATTGTATAGTACTATTGTTTTAACTTTTAAAGTTTTAATAAAAATAGTTCAAAGAGCATTTCAATAGTTTACTATAGAAAAAGCTAATCGTCGAAAATACTTTATTTATAAGTAAATATCCTAAATATTAACAAAATGCTGCTTTGTCGAGGGTTGCGACCGCGCGGGGTGAATGGCTATAACTCATCTTAGAGGTAATAAAAACGTAAAGAAAGAATAATAAATAAAGAGAGATAAACAATGGTTAAAAGAAGTTTAAAAGATAATTTAAAGCAAATTACAATTTTGTTAAATCTGTTCATTATCTCTGACCATAAAGAGCTCGTTTTTAACTGTGTTATAAAAAAAAATATAATTCTTAAGTAAATAACAATAGTAGACTTTTCTATTCATAGAATATTTCTATAAAGTTTGCGAATGTTCCATTTGATTAGAAATAAACTCTTTAAAAAGACTAAACAATATAAGCCGTTTAACTATTGTTAACCATGTTGATGTTATAACTTAATAACGACTGAACAGACAGGACTTTTCTCACCATTTGAAACAAAGTTAATAAAATACAAAGCTCTAAAAGGCCCTCACTTTAGTATTAAGAATTAGAATTCTTTAATAAACTGCCTTCATATACTGGATTTTGTGACGGTGCCCGTACTCTTTGTGTATCCATGTTGAATTTCTCCTCCTAGGTGTGATTTGTTGATTTGTGTTAGATGTGAACAGTCATAATATATCAGTGGTAGTGTAACAAAAAGACATAAAAGAGTGAGATTACATACATTTAATTAACATTATCAGCAGATATCCAATAGAAAAATATATAAACTTACTAAATTTGCAAATTGTTAATGTTAAAAGCGAAAAGCTGCTATAGTGCATAACAAAAAGAAGACTGCAGTTCGCGGTGTATGTAACGTTTGGAAAATCGCTCGTTCGGTGACAAAATTGGAAAACCATAGTATGGTTTGAAGAGTATTTTTTGTTTGTTAACACAAAAATAGTATTGTACTAGTTTTCGAGTGAAACACCCTAGTTATAGACTATAACTCTTATTTTGAATCATCGGGAAGCTGACAAAGTTAAATTAACATATTTTTTATAACTAATTCTAAAAAGAAGATAAATTACAAGGTAGTTGTGATGGTAAAATAAAAGTAATACCAACAACATTTCTCAATCTTCTTTTATTTTATAGCACATCTAGTTAGTTACTCTTCAACGCTCTATCTCAACAGGTAATGTCTGTATCTATTCATTTAAAGAAAGATATAACATAGTAGAACTAGACCTTTGGTGAAAGAATATAGAAAACAAATGTTCTTAAACTTCTTTCTTTTTCTATTGTAACATGTGAAAACAAACACATTATATTAGAAGAATGAGTTATAATGTAAAACATATGAAGACAATAACATAAATAATAATGAGACGTCTAATAATATTTGTATTTATAAAAAGAATAGTTATTGTTCTTTTATAAAGTATATTACATCAATGTATTCTTTGCATAGCTTCGTTGAAACTCGAGTAAACGCTACCATCGTTCGTTTTTACCTCAGACCTTTAATCGATGCCTAATTTTTAGAGTTCTCTCCGAATACTTTAGGATCTTGTCTGTGGCTTTGACTCTCTTTAGCTGCAGATTTCTTGGGAGAAGCTTGTCTGACTTTTGCTTTTTATAATGAAATTCTTCGTGTTAAAAATGAGCCTTCATTGTTCGGAAGATTTTAGAAGGAATAACCGAAATTACGCAATTGGCACAGGAAAAATTTAGCCAAACATTACAAGAATAGTGATGAACAAGCAAGTTCGGAAGTTTCCTTACATATATTGTAATATATATATTGTAAGCAGTGCGCGAAAAATTCTCTTGCATTTCCCTGCAATTGGATGAAGGACTGTGGCCGGTTGTGTCTCGCGACGACGCAATTCGTAGCCGCAACACTCGCCGAAGTCTTGCCGAAGAATCGTCAGTTTACGACCAACCATGGCTTCGGTCGGTGATTTATCATAGCGTTTCTAGTTTATAATTTGACTATGTTTCTACGTTAGTAACTGACTCAAGTCTATTAACCTTAACTATCTTATATTTACTCATCTCGAGCTCTTACCTTTCTCATTGTCGTTCTCTAAGTGTATCATAAATACCTTCTTTATGTTATCTGTAGTTTGACTCTAGGTTTGTGGGAAACTTGGTTGGTATGGTGCACAATCATGTGGATGATTATGCTGTAGTTTTCTGACTATTTAAGTGTGGCATTTGCCGTGTTAGGCAGACCACAGCGGATCAGTCCGCGTGAGCTTCTTCTCTTAACCATATAACTTGGGTGCATAGATCTATGGTTCTGTACTTTATTATTTTAATTATCTTTTGTCGGCTATTATGGCAGAAATTGTCCAAATCAGCAATCATTGTTCAGAAGATTTTAGAACGAATGACCGAAAGAGGAAATTTTCATCTTAATTGAAAGCAGGAGTTTAATCATTACTTAATTGACATAATAAATATTAGCAGTGTCATCCCTTGCGATTGGCACAGGAAACTTCAAGCAAGTTAAAAAGTTTCTTTATATTCTAAGTTTTTAAGAAAGAAGGTAAGAAATGTAGGAAGAGAAGTTTTTTAAAATAAGTTTATTTATTTGGTTAAAGGGTACAATTAAGAGTAATATTAATAGAATCTGTTATTTATTCGAATCAGTTTCCTTGTTGAATAGCAAGATCCGACTTCTGAAATAAGATATATTAATATAATATTTAATATAAGTTTTCATAACTATAAAAACAATTGTATTTATAATAAAACTTACATAGATGGTAGTGTAATGATTAAGCTGATTGGTTAGAACACGACCGAATACCATATGGTCAGAGTGGCTCAATATCTATAATAAAAAGAGTTATAATAGAGATATTTATCTTATTTTAAAACAAAACATAGTATTAAAAGAACATTAATGTATTCTTTCATTTTAATACGGTGGTTGAAGTTTTAACAGCCAAATTGGGCATCCATTAAAGGTGTATAGCACTTAGACTAATGTAGTCCTATCACTTATTCGTTCTGATTTTGATATTTTGTAGATATTCTTTAAGTAATAAGTTTTCAGTGATTCACTCAGTTACTTAAATGATTTGTGGTTAGTTAGTCTCCCTGCTACAGTAACCCTAACACCCTTCTTCCTAACTAATACACTACCTTTGCAGCAGCTAATGCAGCTTCATCTGTTCCCATTACGGTAGAACATCCTAATCCAGAAGGAGTGTGAAGTGACGACCAAATATCCTGTGAAGCCCAGTCGGAGCCCAATGGGGGACAGTTTAGAACCTAAAGAAATAAATTATAAATTTAAAAACTTTATTTATTTAGTCAGGTGAAAGTTTTATACAAAGAACTAAATATATAATTGATTGTTTGTAATATATGGAAGTAGCCAGTGTGAAAATATGTTCGACACGAACTGGGGCTCCCTTTGGCGTAAAACTTGACCTGGTCTGGTCTCGCCGATAATAAATTGATAAGTTATTTACTAACCGGAAGTGTTGAGTTTCCTGCAATAACAGGGCCAAGACCATTAGAACGACCGGCAACAGCAATTACAACAGTAGATACACCATCATCTTCAAATTCAGTTATGATCTCCAAAGTATCAGAAGTAGACTGTAATAATAATAATATTTAAAGAATAATAATAATATTGACTATTTAACACTTTCAAATACATATTTATACTTCGAAGAATGTTAACACTTTGTCTTACAACAACTAATCATTATAGGAACAGAACATTTTTTTTAACTTTAAACTAAAAACTTGAAAAACTTTCAACCTCGGTTAACTACTAAATTTAGAACGTTAAAGCTGAAATTTAGGAAATCCTCAAAATCTCTTGTAAAACTATTAATATGAATATTAATTATACTAACCTTATGTGCAGAACTGACTCTAAGTACTGGCTTGATATGGTATTTCTTGCAGGATTCTGCAATTGCCTCACAGTGTTTCTTATCGGCAGCTGATCCCATTATAATTAGAGCGCGCGAAGCAACAGGACGAGAAAAATCGTGTGTTAGGTTCATTACCTAGAGGAATAGATATTAGGAATAGATATTATAAATATTAATTATCTCGTCGGAACCAAACCAGTTTTCAGAATTCATTTCGGAAAATTAAGTTTTTTAACACCTTCATTTTTAACACCTGCGCCTGCTGGCATTCAACGCGCGCGATATCAGCAGATTGCAAACTTGCTTTCGCTCTGCCTTACTCAGACAAAATATTGCAACACTCTTGCTTATTACACGGCTTTTGAATACGACTATATCATATTCGGGAAGTTTCTAGTTTGACTATAAAATAGCATTAACATCTTAGTTTGGAATACAAATTAAATGCTCGCATGAACATGCTTGGATGAAAGAAGTCAAAAAAGACAAACGCATCCACTGCTAACAAAAGTTATTCAATAACTTTAAAAGTTAGTTTACACTATTGCTATATCAATCAATATCGCATAAATAGTAATATTGTATAAATTATACAAATATAACACTTTATACAAATAAACTGCACAAATGCATTTTTGTATTTGTAATTTTGCTGAAAACAAGTAAAACTGTGTGGGAAATGTTGTAACATTTTGGGGGGCGGGGCGACAGTTTGTCACATTCGGCAATTTATATAACAAAAATAGAGCTATTAAAATAATGGACGAAAGTTACACGAATACGTAAAATATACTAAACATGGTGGTTCGAATAAAATCACGTCGGCGGACTAATCGCTTGCAGTTAAAGGTCTTATAAATTAAAAATAGAGCATATCTTTACTGTAAATTTGCTCTTACTATAAGTACTCAAATCAGCTAAAAATAGTTTGCAGTTCATACCGTAACCCTTTGCAAGCGATTAGTCCATCTAGTTCAGTTTATGTTGAGCACGAAGTTCGAAGTTAAACTTTAAATTTAAAACTATACAATATACTAGAAAAGCAACGCTAGTCTTTTAAAGGATATATTATAAAGAAGACTGACAGATCAACGATGCCAATAAAGCAGTTCGTGATAAGATGAAAAATGTCGAAATCGTTGCGTTTCTCTAACAACAAAGTAAGAAAACTACCTTATAGTGCTTTTACGGCCGAGAACTCTTTAGCTAGATTCTAACCTTCTGATGACAGAACAATATAAAGCATGTTTTCAACTAGTGAGAAAAGTTATGTGACTAATAGGTGTTAAAACATACTATTTTGCTCAGTACAGTCTTGACTAAAGCTTCTGGGTGTTCCAAAATAAAAGTGAACAGTCATAAATCGATATCTCGAATGTTGATCAAGAAGGTGAGTCATTTAATAAGAAATATGAGTGGGGACAGCGATGACAAATTGCATGTTGATGGCGAAATGCCAGTTCGCCGCCAGTAAGTTGCGAGTTCTCGCCAGAAAATGGCTACTCGCACGTTTTAGTCTGAGACTATAGTGGCGCTGTCAACAGTAAAATCAGTAAAGTTTCTCGAGTCAGCACCGTTTTGTGTATGAAAAGTGATAAAAAGTTGGTCATTTGTGGGCGTGGTCGGGGCTTATCTTAAAACGGAAAAATCAATAACCAATAAGAAACAAGACGGTGAACAATATTACTTAGTTTAGGAACGGAGGCGTTTTTTAATCCGGAACATTCCGGATTACTGTAGCTTCTGTATGCAACGTAGTTTGAAGGCCTAACTTTCGTGAAAAAGAGTTTAAAAGAAACGTTTAAAACACTATAGATAGAATTGTTTCAAATTCGCAATAGGGCGTCGATTCGCAGTGAGAAATCGCGCTCTAAACTAACAGCTCAATCGTCTAGTCAGCCCTTTGGCAAATATATTTTGATACAAAAAGAACGATCATCAAAGAAATACAAATAAACAGTGATATCAGACAGTTCCAACTGGCAAAAAGTGCGCTAGCAACGGGCCAAAATGTTGCAAATCCGGCAAATCAGTGTTTTGAACCAAAAATAGGGATTACCGGGCAGATTTTTAATTTTTTCTGTACTTTTTACAACAAGACCCGAGTTTTGTAAGGGGCCGGCTAGTTTGGTTCTCATCCCGGCGGCGGTACCGGCTTCTCGCCACTGACGCGCAAATTTCCCGCAAAGAGTTTGAAGTTGAACAAGTTGAAGTGTATAGGCGCAGTGTAAATAAATAACGTCAATAGCGCAAAACGAACAACGAAGAATATTCAATTAGAATGAAAGATAAGTGATAAATTAGACATATAGTCCGTAGCAAGTTATAAGATTCCATTGCGGTATCTTTGAGAGAAGCGGTGTTAAATAAAAAATGTAGTTTTATTTATACAACACAATATTCCTTCGGATACGGGGCTGTGAATCTAGCTGTTGAAACAGACTATAGTTGATTACTAAACCTAGAGAGATTAGACGGTATGCCAGTATTATGCTAATAGCACGCTAATAGGCATGATATTACTTAAAATGAGTACAAAACCTTACAGTTCTTAGATAATCTCTTTCAAAATTATGTAACATCTCAGCTAACTATTTTCTGCCCTTTTTCCGGTCTAGGTTTTGGAATCAACTAGCCAAATAGCAGGCTAACTGCACTTAACTGGCAGAATAGATTGTTGTATTTTGCAAAGCTTTGACTGCATTTCTCTACATATTAGACTAAAATTATGGACTTTCATAAAATTAGAATAGCTCTTTTAAAGTAAAAAACCAGGAAACCGGTCACTCGTTTGTTAGCTATTAGCAAAATAGTGGCCAGGACCGTAGATAAAAACATGCAACTAATAGGCTTTAATAATGTAAGATAGTCGACAATAGAGCATGCTATCCTAAATATATATTTCATAATCACACAAAAGTAATTCCGGTATAATACAGGGTAAACAAGGAACTATTGTACGCCTTTATATGAACAAAACTTCCTATTCTTTGCCAAGGTGGCATTTCGAAATATTAAATTACTAATGATTGCAATTGCGAGACTCCGCAACACGAGGTCAATTTTTTTTGGAAATTTTTGGGCCTGGCCCGGCCCACGTGAGTCTGCAAACTGCTAATAGCTTTATGGCTGCAAAGTTTACTATAGTTCAAAAACTATTAATTGTAGTCTAGAAAACTAAAACGACAAAAAAAAATTAGTAAGCAATAGTATTATAGAGGTATACTAAAATAAATAGTAAACATATAGTATTTGTAAAGTAATAAACTAATTATAAGGTATACACTTCACTTTGGACCTGTCCGTACTGGGCACGGTAGCGGCGGGTCCGGGGCCGGTGTCTGTGTTTCGCGACTGTGCGCTCTAATCATTACGCGCAGCGCAATGTCAAAAAGACCAACACACAGGTATACTAATCAATCGATATTGACACACAGAAGAGAACACACCGGACTGTCCGCAGCCAATAGCCAGCCCATGGCCAGCGAATAGCCAGACCTGCGCCCGGCTAAGGCGAGACAGATGCAGAGCGATTAATCGGCCAGATACCTGCAGGGGTGAATTATATATGCGCGGTGTAGGGAAAGAGGGAAACTGGAGATGCAGCGGTACCAAGGGGGTAAGATAATAGTTGTTTTGGAATATGATTCCTCGTTTGCTGGCTTAGCTGCATACAATTTATTCCTGAAAATATCACCCGAGACAGCTAAACCCAAAATGTAAAATCACTTAAAATGGTTCATTTTTCATCAATTTTTGTTGCTATTTATATTATTTTCAACTGTTCAAGCTGTTTAATTTAAAACAATAACGTTTCAAATAAAATGTTGAGCGTACCGTGCCTTTAATTTCAATGCAGACGAAATTGTTATATGTTTCTATTATTATTATAATTTATAAACGAATGTCGTTAATTATAACGGGTCATTAATAATAATAAAAGTATCTTTTAACTGTTTATTTTAGTTATTTTTCTTCAAAAAGATAGAGATTATGTCCTAAAGACTTAAATATATTAGCTTTTCTCGAAATTTTACAGTTTTCAACTCAATAAAAGTAATGTAGTTTATATTAACTGCTTTGTTAGAGTTTAAAACTGCGGTCTCTGAATCCGTAAGGATCTGAGGCTGTGGGTTCGACTCCCCGTAGCTGCAGAAGGCTTGGCTCTCGGCGCTGACTATATGCATAAACACCTTAATCTATAGTAGTACTGCGCGGATCTCTTTTTCTAGTTATACGGATCAGAATCTGCTAAATATTTCCTCACGAATCTAGCTAGACTCACGCAGTCGTAGACGCTCGTGAAAATAGACCAATTCCCTTGAAATCTTCAAATAGAAGAATTTATTTAAATTGATAACTATGCTCTCTGACTAAAGAAAAAGGGGACTCCTTAGCCTAATGGTTACTGAGTCGGTCTACGAATCCGTGAGGATGAGAGGCTGTGGGTTTGATCCCTGCCCCGTCCCAAGCCGGATTTGGCCCCCGTGGGATGTAGGCCTAAAAACGCTCTGGATCCACTGATGCAAGCAAGTAGAACTTTGACGATTTAATAGAAGGCCATAACTGCATCGTATATTCAGTGGTGCTGCGATCAGAGAAACAAACTACTGGTGTAACCTGTACTGTGATCCAAATATTGAAATCGGAATAAAATACTTTAAGAAATATGTGGAATATTAATTGATTGAAAACTTTTCAGGCATTTAGTTTATTTCTACACTTCTATAGACTTCCTTGGTTTCCGTATTTTTGTTATAGTTGCGTACGGTTCTTCAGCATCATCGGCGCCTGGCGCCCTCAGATCTATGCTCTCATCTGAAATATAATATATTAGTTTAGTCTTCCAAATCCAGTTTTTTCGGTTCGGCCACCCGGTGTTAACAAAAAAGCACAATTAATAGTTTGTAACCAAATAACATACTAGGATTCTAAACTGTTCTCGAACATATACATTAAAAAATCTAACTACAGCTCAATTTTCTGTAAAATCCGATCTCTTTTTTTGGTTACTGTAGTTTTTCTGACATCTTTGAACTTACAGTAGCCCTGCATCACGTTTTCTGTTTCTTTCTTGAAACTTTTCATTTCGAAGTTTTCTGGTGACATTGCACCAATTAAGTAATTAGAGTTGTGAATGCGACCTGGTGGTTCTATTATATTGTATCTGAAAGTGAATTGTTATACAGAACAAGGAAAAGCTTAAAATTATAGTTTGCGGTTAAGGCTTATATAGTCAGATTCAAAAGTAATAATGCAGTGTTAATAAGCAGGAGTGTTGCAATATTTTGTCTGAGTAAGGCAGAGCGAAAGCAAGATTGCAATCTGATGATACCGCGCGCGTAGAATGCCAGCAGGCGCAGTGTTAAAAACAACGAAATACGCAGCATACACGGCCTCATTACTTTTGAATCTGACTATACAAGGGTATACGGTGCGAACTGCAAATTTTATTAGAGCGCGGCCGAGCAGTGTCGCGCGAAAACGCGGACTAGTAGTCAATGATACAATATACAACAACACATCCAACTGATTTTTCTGAAACAATTAATTTATATTGGTAAATATAACTATTTTGCAAATTAGAGTTAAGCAATTAGACCTTTAACTTGCATATCGTTTGTCCGCCGACTACACTATCGGAGACATACTAGAGTACGGGAACTCCCTCCATTGTAACTGTAGTTACAGACTCAAATAGAGCTAGAGTGGGCAAAACCTATATTATACCTGACTAATACTCCCTAACCAGGGTTGCGCATTTAAAAGGCCGGGCCGAGATTTGGAAGGGGCGGAGCTAGGTCGGGCCGTCCCGGTCGAACCCGGTGGCGTCATTTTTGGAGGCAAAGTTACGGCAAGGTCATTGTTTTTAATGTCTGCTCGGGCCCTTCCGAACCCAAGTTTTCAAAATGACCGGGCGGGCTCAGTCCATGCGCACCCCTGTCCCTAACTGTGTAGGAATGTGGTGTTCTTCGGAATTGTTAGCGGTAACATTTTCTAAAGAACGCACTAGAGGGCTACACTTATTACGGTACATTTCCAACCGGCTGAATATTGTAGAAGCTTACGTTCTGGATGTTCCTGGAACAGCTTCATTATAACTGGGCGGAGCAGAAGTTGGCGGACGAGGTGCACAGTTGGTTCGACTGAAAGCGGTTCAGTTTCAGCAATCTCAAGCGCAACTAATAGTTCTAAACATTATAAACACTAACTAAGCATGTCATAACATTTTATTTCTAGATTTGTTTGTTTCATGTATCGCATCCAATGTTTTTCAAAGGAGGTTAGCAATGGCCACATTCCTCCCCGAAAGTACAAGTACTAATTTTAAAGCAATTGTAATATACTGTGATTTTACTTTTCGTTTAATTGTACTTTCGGAGAGTAAAAATATTATTATTATTTACAAATTGCCTTCAATTAAAGGGCTGCGTGTTGCGCTGGAGCGCTAAATATGTTAGTTTTGAATATATTTGAATCCTTGTAGGTCGACCGTATAGCCTTCTAAGTGCCACAACTACCTCAATAGCGGTGAGTTTCTGTAGAAGTTTCCAGCTTCTATATTGTTTTGTCGACATAAACAGAGTAGACTGAAGATCAAGAACAACATGAAAACCCCAAAAAGTAGGGGGAGGAAAATCCATATTGTAACTAGTTGGTTAACAGTAATCAAGAACCAGCTCTCTAAAAAATAGTATAAGTTTTATAGTCGGCGCCAAGAGTAATGATGGAGTGTAAAGAATATAACACTCATCTGAGCCCCTTTTGCGAGCACCGCGCCAGCATCTGGCGGTTTCTCTGCGTTCATTATTGTACTTTGTAAGTACGCGCGTGCAATTTGCCTGCAGGTGCGGTGTTAAAACTCCTAAAAATACGCAAGTGACACTCTTTTATTACTCTTGGCGCTGACTATATCTACAAGAATTAATTTATCTGGAACAATTTTAGCTTGAATCATCTTCTCTGACTTTCCTTGCTCAGATCATAAGAAACACTTAAAATAAATAACAAAATTCTTACTTTTACATAAATTTCCTTCCTGATAATAGAAAATGCAGCATCGGCGATATAGTTTGTCTTTTATGATACTGCCTTGAGGGCGAGAATTCATTTCTCTAAATTATAGGATCTGCTAAAGTCTTTTTAGAGAAGTGTAATCAGGACTCGGAAAAGGCAGGCCCGTTTCTCACATTTTCGGCTAGGCCGGCCCTTGTATCTTTCATAAATTTTAGCGGATGTTGTTCAAAAAAAAAGTTTTTAGTGCTATTTTCCGGCATTAGCAATGCGAAATACCTCGCGAGATCTTTACCTATTAATGTTTTTGGACACTATTTATTAAAAGTTCACCTAAATCAGTCGTATTTTTTAATGAAATTTGTCCCTACCCGGGCCGACAGCTCAATTTTCCGGCCCTCAAACAGGTCGATTTCCTAAAAAGCCGGGCGGGCCCGTGAAATTCCCACCCATGAGTGTAATCCAAATGGCAGAGAAACGATTCAAAAATATGCCTTAGGCAGTAATTGAATCTGTGACGCTTCGTTTATCGGACTAATGCTCACCACTCAGTTTCCGTCGTGATTGCCTTATTAGGAACTTAGAACCTAGTGTTCTGACTATTAGGTAATTTAAAACCGAACCTGGTAGTATCGATACATATATTTTCTTCTCCTTCGAGTTGTGGACTTTCCTCGTCAGTGGGTGAAACGAAGTCAGAATCATCAGTTACGGCAAGTAAACGCATCAGTAAAGTAGAAAATATAACAAGCCTTAGACGCCAAGAAACCATTATGTTAAATGATGTAGGAAACAATGAACTGCGCTAGCCAGCAGTTATACTTTGGATATTTTAGGTGCCGGTGATGAAGTCATAAACAAAGGTTTCCATTTCAATAGTGAATCACAGCATGCCGAAATAGTTTAGCCTAGAGTAGGCATTGCTCGTAAACTTGGAATAGTATTGAATGCGGAAAATCAGCTAATCTGTTAGGTTCTACAGTGGTCTATAACAAACAAAATGCCGCAGAGCGAGGTGGCCCTCGTAGGCTTCGGCAATTGCAGTCTTCTTTATGTTAATGGATTAGTGTCGATCGGCGTGCTCTAACAGTCAGCACTGTTACAAACTGTTTAACCAAAGCACGACAAGACATTGCTTTTATTTGGGCCAGAGCTGGTTACCGGCTCGGCCCGGCTTGGAATTTCGAAAACCAGGCCTGGCCGGCCGGATAACCACCTCTGGTTTGGGCTCAACACCTTTCATGTTGACCGTCAATCATTTCAAAATGTTGTAGTTGTACTAGTATTGTTGGTAACTAATTGCTCTTACAGAAGTTTAGTCTAAATACGTTTGGATAGTTGTTTTAAGGAAGGTTTGGGACGCGCTTGGCATCGGTGCGCACCGATGCACGGTACGCTCAAAAATTGTTTTTCGATTTTAATGTTTTAATTCATAGTACGCTTTCTGATTTGAAATATGAAAACCGAATATTTTAATTGCTTTTGAGTTCTGGCCTTTTGAAAAGTCCGTCACCCTCTGTTTAGGTTGTCAGTGGGCCGAGATGAGGTTATAACTTTTGAGGTAATAACCAGAACTACGCCCCATGACCCGTTGCAAATGGCAAAATGAAGCAAATTTGAAAAAGCAAAAACATTTTTTCGATTGTTTTATGTGAAAACATATACTTCATAAAAGAAAACATCAAATTTGTAAGTTTAACATAGTTTTCTATAAATTTGTGTGAAACTATCTACAGTAACCCAAATCTGAAGTACCAAATTCAAAATAATGTAAAAACGTTAGTGTTTCCTATATCTATACTATTTTCTATAACTTTTAACACGATTCAGAAAACAAAAAACAAGAAAACAAAAGTTTGGGAATACCTTTAAGGCAATTTAATGTTCTAACTGAATACAATACGGCGGAATGATAAATAATGCATAATTACACTTAATGATATTATTTTTCTAAGTAATAAAAATGGGATTTTCAGTATAAAGTTAAATCATTTTAATTATGTTATTGTCAATGACATCCTTTGGATAGCAGTACTGTTCTCCGTCCTCAGCAGTAAATGTTAAGTCAACCACAACTTCCATTTTACCACCGCACGCCACCTGAAACAATAGTATTATATTTTAACTAATTCATTTTTATTATTTATTATGCTTTTCAAAATAATAATAGTAACTAATAAATTTGAACTGCATACGAATGTCCAGGGCCGGGAATTTCACGGAACGGGCTGGGGTCGAAAAATTGAGGTGTCGGCCCGCGCAGCAATAATTTTTTTGAAAAAATCGACTGGTTTGGGCGAATATTTTGATAAATGGTATCCAAAAATATCAATAGGTAAAGGTTTTTGACTGTTTATTGTTAATGCAGATATATAGCACTGAAAGCTAACTGGTTTGAACAATATTCGCAAAACATTGTGAAATAGACTAGGGCCGGCCAGTGCCGGGCCGAAAATTTGAGAAGCCGTCCGCCTTTTCCCAACCCTGCCAATGTCAACAAAAATCGCAAGAAAAATAAAAGAACTTACAACTGTTTTCGGCAGAATTTCAATAAAGTCAACTAGGTTGAGTGTTTTCCAAATTGCCCGATGCTCGTCAAAGTACTAAATAATAAAATTAGACTTCTTTTAATAGAATAACTAAACCTTTTCCAACTTTTCAGGATTAGTTCTGAAGGCACCTATGGTGCAGCGAATTCCGAGCGGATGTTTATCTTTCAAATAGTCTTTCAGAGGAAACAAGCTGCTGACAGGAACCTCGTCAATGCATGCGTCGTCGATCATGTTAACAAGCGACTGGAACAGTTTCAATCAATTTCAGATAGATTAGTGAGAAACTTACCGGCTCATTTGGGTTTCTTTCATAATGGGTAACAATTCCTCTTGCATATTTACCATTCTCCAACCTTACGGCAACAGCGGCCCCTTCTTTTACGTAGTTCAACAATATTTCATCCCATTCAATCCCCTCATATTCTTTTCTGCAACAAATTGTATTTAACTTTTATAAAATTAAAAACACTAACAGTAAACAGGATTGCATCTTTTCATAATCGGCTAAATCGTTGCTTATCCGCACAGTAAATTTATCAAGAGTACTGTAGTATACCAAAGTGCCCTGGAACATAAAAAGTTATTATAATGACAAGTAGATAAAACCTTGTATGGCTCATTCTCGGATGCAGGACCCAACTCTGCTAGAGGATGCGCTCTGTAGAGAGGAAAGTCGTCGGATATAAAGTTCTCACATTCAGATATTAAGTCACTGATCTTTTCTTCTAAAAATAACGTTATATTATACGTATGATCAATATACGGGTGTTTTAGCCTAGTGGTTAGAGCTGCGGTCTCTGAATCCGTAAGAAGCTGAGGCTGTGGGGATTTGACTCCCCGTAGCTGCAGAAGGTTTGGGAAACCAGCAGCTCATTTATCCCCTGTTTCGCACCCCCCGAAGACTCAATGACAGAAAGGAGCCGTCTTTGCTCAGAATATTCCGGAATGACTGTCGAAGACCTGCCCACAAAAAATCTACTATTGTGATGCGAGCGATTCAAAAAATAAAAAATACAATAAAAATAAACAATGATTACCTTGTGAACGGAAGGCATTTTGGTTAGTGTTAGTCTGAAAATAGAATGTTATGCAATGTCATACTGTAATTTGATTACCACATCGGCAGATTTCGGAAAGATACGAACTTGAGAGCGAAAATCGACAACCGAGGTTCCATATTTAAGAGATAGCTCTGCAAAAGAACAACTTTTAACAAATCTCTTAGATTGCTTACTTTTATCCTTGGTATGACCAGATCGCCCAACAATTATCTGTTCATTTAGTCTTGCTGCTTCCATTATAAGAGAGATTCCATTTAGCTTTGTGAATTGGTCATTATCCGGTAAACCCAAACGAGACTGGGCGGATTCAATAGACATGTCATCATACGTATGTAGAATAAGGCACAACTTAACAGTAAGTATATGAGAGATGAGTTACGAATAACCCACCATTTTTCCTACTTGATTACATAGATCAGCTTCGTCTACAGCATCTGGTGCTCCAGGTATGTATGAATACACTTTTTCCTAAACCAAGTACCATTTACATTATTAAAAAGGGACTCACTCCGTCAATTGTTTCAATAAAAATGCATTCTTCATTTTTTTGTACCATATTTATAAGTTTTTCGTGATGTTCCTTCAAATTCGGCCCAACCAATTCACGCAATCTAAACAATCATAATAAATATTGCTTAAACGGAAAACCAACTTTGTTTGTTTCGCTAAATTATTCATTAACTCGTCCGCAGTCATTGCGTCGGGCCACGAGTGAACAAAAAGTTCTACTACAACATTGCACAATTTGTCGTAAGGAATGCCATCATCCTAAAAAACTATTATGATTTAGAAAACAGAAAAAAATATTACCGTGTTTTCATGTTCTTTCAATGTGGAAGTTGTAGTGTCTTTCGATGAAGTTGCAGGTGGAAAGAAGAACGTGGCTCTGGATGTCTAAATTAGATTAGTATACTTTTACAATAGATAATGTTGACGCACCTGTTGAGATGGGGTAGCAGAAGAACTACGGGAATTCTGCGACGTCGATTGGAATTCACTTGGATGCTCGGCAGTAGAATTAGTATTAGTATACCGGTAACCAGCACCAGGTACTAAACCTGGGGGCGTAAAATCATCATCATCAGAGTCCTCGTCAGAATCCGGATTAAAATTGTTATAAATATGCTGACGGATGCTTCCACTTTCTGTAAGTTATATGATTACTATTGCTTGTTAAATTAGCCTACCGGAATAATTATCATTGGCGGGTCGATGGTGACTAACTTCTTCTCGGCTAAAAATATAATTGCTAGTGGAACGGAAATAATATGTACCGGTTATCCATGTATTCACCTCTGTAACTGTTTTGGTCGCTATCAACAAAATCATTGTTATATCGCACATCATTCCTTAATAATAATAAATGTATATTTTCCCAAAGTACAATTAAAAACAGAAAATTATCATTTGTCTTTGATATACATAATATTTCCGTTCAGTTAGTTTATAATAGATACGTACTTTCGGAGAAGGTATGTGAAAGGAAATTAATGACATAAGTAAGCCATTAAATTAAAAATAAAGTCAGCTCACCCTCCTCTTTCTTCACGATTGTCCTGATTAGCTGGCCAGTTTCTGTGTTTGATTGTTGAATCAATCCGGTTCTTAGAACTATAAGTATAATCTGTTTTAGCGTTTCACTTGTTTAATTACATACGAATGAAGCTTATTAGGTGTTTTCAAGAGAGATGAATATGTTTATAACAAATTTGTTAGCTGTTTTACAAAAACACTTTACAAAATAAAATAAAAAGTGTTTTACAATATGAACAAAACTTACTATGCCGTCGACGATTCTCTCACAGGAATTCTTTTGTTGAACTTGGCTCCTTTTCCTTTTTTGTCTTCCATTTTACTGAGATTTGTTAGCACATTAGCGGTATTCTTGTTGAGATTTTCTGCTCTCCATCGACCATTCTAATAAAATAGAAGTTTATAACTAAGATTAAGTTACTTACAATACAAACACAATCACAGTCATCCATAGCTTGGTAGAATTCATTGTCAAATCCATTGAAAGGCAAGTCTTGTAAAACTTGTCGCCTGAATAAATTATATTAGCAGTCATTAATGTTTACAAACTCATAGGCAGCCTTCAGTTCGGAATTTGTAATATTTCCCTGACCAGCAACAACACAGCTTCGTAGATATCGCTTAACCAACTTGTATTCGAGTGGAGCTTTTGCCGGCATCCTTGAATTGAAGCATTTAGGAATTATAAATTAGTTAGATATGTTTCATAAGAATAACAATAGCTTATATATATTAAACAAATATGCACAAGAAATATATAAATGTCAAAACAACATACTTAAAAATATCAATTGGTACGCCGTCGCATTAATATATCTACTCTGTTTCACACCGCGTAGCGTACAAATTTGAACCTGCGTTTGCTAGTGGTAAGTTTGCTGCAAAACCATGGGCCGAAGAATATGTGCTATTACAGGAAAAACAATACTTTAAAGGCACGGTACACTCAAAAATTAATTTCAAATTTTATTGTTGTAAATTAATCAGCTTGAAACGTTAAGAAAAATTATATAAGTTGCAAAAAATAGATGAATAAAGAACGATTTTAACCGATGTTGCATTTTGGGTTTAGCTGGCTCGAGTAATACGGGTTACTGTAGCTGGCTTCAATGAAATACAGTATAAAACTGCATAAAAAGAACAAAATTTAGAAAATACTCATGAGATTCATGGTTTTTGGCCTAGATAATAGTAGAAATGTTTTTAGATTTTCGTTTAATCTCACGAGATATAGACAATTTCATGCAAAGGTCACTGGGCAGGCCACTAGCTCTATCGAATCAAACATTAAAATTGTGAAACTATTTTTGAGTGTACCGTGCCTCTAAACAAATAGTATCCATCCTCTACTGTTTCCGGAGTTTCTGAGATTGAGTCGTAAAAGTAACAGGATTTTCAGTGTTTTGAGATAATCTCTTTTAATCTTTGTATTTAAAACATAAGCGCACAATAGCACATGCAGGAAATCACGTAAACTTAAGAGCAGCCATATTTATAAATTTAACTTAACAAACAAATGAAAATAACATCATTGTTAACAAAGCACACTGGAAACAATCGATTGAAACATGAATAAAACAAAATTGTGGGCATTGTCGGCTGCACGCGAGAACATCCGCACTGAATTAGCAAGTTTTAGAGGTGGGCAGTCCGGTACCTTAATCAGGCGGTGTTAGCTAATTAAATGGGATGGCAAGGCCCGCAAGGACGGTCAAACAAAATAAAGGAATGTGCTCCTTTTAGAATTTCTATAGTACATATTTGACTAAAGAGGTCGTGTTAAGAACGTTAATTTTTTAGGAGCTTGTTTAGCCAGCAGAACACAAGCAATTTGCGAATACTTTACAGTCAATGTTACAATTGCCGGCACAGCGCGCAAACTTTGCCTACAGATGCGGCGGAGATAAATCGAAAATATACCCAGGGACCACGGTCTCTTTACTCTTGGAGAAGACTATAAACTTATTAACGACAAAATAGCCCTCACAACTTTAGCGAAGGCCTTTGCTAGATTTATTCTTCTTTGAAACACAAACCATCGAGCGGGATCCTGACAAGGTCATGCGGAAACTACCGGCGCTCAAAGCTGAGCTGTCTGCTCAAAACTCGTTATAAGCCTACAGTAGCTTTCCTCGAAAACCACAGCGACTCTTTATGCCTTCATTCCTTCTCACAGCAGTTTCACGCCACCCTCGATACTACAGCTGCCTTTCAGGCCTGCCCCTTGGCTTGGCCCCGTGCCCACAGCGGGCCCCAAATCTCTCTGACTGATATATTTGATTGACAATTGCTGTCAAGAGGTCATCTCAATAGATTGTATATAACTATTAATGATAATATTTATTTATTATAATCACTTTCAGGTTAAAGAATGTATTTTCTGTTCTACATTTCTTTTGTAATTCTATTTTCTGTCACAGATGCTAGGTCACCTTGTTGTTATATGAGTAAGTAATAAGGGGGGGGGGGGGATTGTTATAGTCTACGGAAGAATCGATTACAGTTAAAG
>JAQGAV010001239.1:0-22403 GCA_034691345.1 Phasmarhabditis papillosa
AACCCCCCCCCCCCCCCCCCCCCAATTTGTTTGTTCTTAACGGAAAAGCTCTAATTTGCTGTTTTTTCAGTTGATATAAGTTTTATTATATTGATTTTTGTATTTTTATATTAAATTATGACAAATAACTAATTACCGTTTATGAGTTAACCACTCACGGCAGAATAACGAGTTCTTACTTCTTTTATTTCTAGTAAACTTACTATTTATGGTAAATCTTATTAGGTTTGCTTGTCGTATTTCTACAATAAGAACCTATTATCGATGTCTATTTCTAAAGGAACATCTTTTGCATAGTTCTGTTTTATATTATATAAATATACTTAAATATAATAGTTAAATAACTTCTATAATCCAATCCTTTTTCTTTTTCTAACAGTGTTTTAGTTAGATAGTTAGATCTATTCTGCCATTCGTCTAATGTATCTCTTTTGTATTGTAATTAAACACAAACAGGAATTACAGTAAGAAGAAACAAACCATTTCTATTATGTCAATACAATAGTTATATCTTTATTATATTTATATCTATTTTTAATACTCTTAATATTAAATATAATATTAATATTCTTCTTGGTGGCCTTTACTTGTATTCCTTAACTCATTATTTGTACATTAGAAAGAGTAATACGAGATTCTCAAGGGTTACGACATCGTCAATTTACTGTATGAAAGGTGAAAAAGGGCTGCCGACCAGCGGGCCAAACCGTTTTGACCAAAAAAGATCAATTAGTTTAAAAAACTAACAATTTAACAGCTCTGTTTCTAACTAAACTAGTGTGTAAGATTACATTATACTTGGTTTACTACCGTGTATTCTTAATAAATTAAGCTTTAACTACAGGTTTTCACATTTAGAATCCTAGAAACGGATTCAACTAGGCCTAAACCGTTCCATCTTTTTCAGCTTCTTCGGCTTTAATGTCTCTAATCCTCTAATTGTACGCAATCTCTCGTCTACACCTGTTTTTCTTTTATTCACGCTGAATTGCGTATTTTATATTCGAAGGACAAGCGAACATGTAGAAGAAGATCACAACCAGTCAAGGCAGATAGATGATGAATTAATTAAATTTTATCTAGAATGAAGAAATATTATATTTGTTTTAAACTAACTAATATTTATAGGTTTTATTTTAATATTAACTTTAATAAAACTAAATTCGAAGTTTTGCTTTACTAGTAAACAATTCCCATCATTTAATTCACATAAATACCAAGGACATCCCATTCTCATTCGGATTAGCACCTTAATTTAATGATTCTGAATAAATAACTTTATTCTAAAACTCAAAGAAGCTAATTTATTTATTCCTTTTTTTGCTTTGCAAGTCCAATGCCACTTAATTGCCAGCAGTCCTTTACTAATAACACTAATCCTTGTTCTTTTCTCTATTAATTTGCGTCCGTCTAGTCCAGTTTTTAGCTTCTTTTTATCCAACGTGAACACTTCTTTACATCTATTTGCTCTATTATCACTGCCATCCTTCGTTTACAAACTTCCTGGAACACACGCACTGCGTTTAACGACCTAGTCTGTCTGCTAAACATCTTGCAGTACTCTTGTATTTATTTACATAACTTGTATGTATAACGGAAGTTGTATTTTAAATAGTTTTTGTTTGTTTTATTTCATCTCAGTGGTTATACCATAATATTTGTCCATCATGGACTACTGCATTTGTTGGTTATTATCACTTATTACCTAAGAACAAGTTACCGGCAGGAAATAACTCCTATATTTTCAATATTTTACTGCTGATTTCTACTATTTTCAAATAAAATAATGGTAAGCAGCATTTATAACTAAAGTTTATGAGATAATTCTGAGTGTTTAACTTAGGATCAGGGCGGGAATCTGAGGGCCCAAAATTTGAGAGGCGGGCGGCCTTTTCCCATCCTGCTTAGAATATCTATAGCAGAGTTTTTCGGCTACAATCAATTCGAAAATTGCAATGTAACCTAGACGCAAATTAACTCGGATTTATGGAGTTCATCCTCTATTCTAAAAGCTAATTCCTTTAGCTATACATATAATAACTTGTAGTAATTTTTACTAAGTTATAATTGTATAATTTAAAATAAACTTATTTCTGTTAGAAACTATTTTCCTTCTTTCTTTTCCCTATTGAATTCCTTTATTTTGTGTGCTTTCTTGTCTGGTTTTCGCCGTTAATACGATACATCGCAAACGGTGAAAAAACACACAACAACTTCCTCAAAGATTGTGCAAGAATATAATTGTAATGTTCTGTAAAGGTTTTAATATATAAAACTTCTTTATATATTAACTTTTGTAACAATTGCCTATACGATAGTCAATTAAGTAAGGGTTTACGTATTCCTTATTCTAATTTAGTCTATTTATATCATCTTAGAGGACCGCGCACGTTTATCTTCTAATCAAACCACAAGTATTGCGAATTTAAGAGACCTTCCGGGCCCCGTTGAGCCTATAATTTATTGCGTTGGATCGGTCGGCGGACCCACCCTCAACCTTGTTACTTTTGCATTTCTCTGCTGCAAACAGTCATTTCGATCTTGTTTTCCATTATAATTTCTGCGTTATTTACAATTAAAATGCAAATAAACTAGCTTGTTGCTAGTAGCATTAGACTGGCATTAGACTTGCATTATACTGGCATTAGACTTGCATTATACTGGCATTAGACTTGCATTATACTGGCATCTTCTCTATTTCCTATATCTTTTTAATATGTTTTTATCCTAATTAATTAATCTTTTCTCATCACAAATGACAGTTTTCTGTTCCAAAAAAGATAGAAAAGTCGCTAAATGATATATTAATTAGCAATAGAAAGACAGTTATTAGAAGGATATTCAAGGATATCTTAGTCTAATTAGAAGGGAATGGTAGATTATAGTTAAAATATGTTTTGTTTGAGTTGACAATACTAATTAGTAAAGTATTATGTAACTAGCCATAAATGCTTAATATATACAAAAGATTAAGAAATATCTGTTATCTTAAATTATTTTTTGCTATTTTTACTAAAAAGTTAAGATTTTATGGATTAAAACAAAATTAGAAAGGGTTAATTTGTTATATAAGTTTAGTAATCTGTCAATGCAAAAACGGAATATTTAACATTCAATTGACACTTCTACCTTCTGGGATAACAAACATCTCTGTATTTCTTTTAATTATAAATTTTTTTTAAATTAGCTACAACCCTTCGTTTACAAGCTTCCATAATCCTTTTTTCTCCCTTTTTGACCTCATTATATTCATTTTCTTTCGACCTCCGTACAGTAAATTAACAAGCATCGAGAGTGTTTGCAACTGCGAAAAAGTCGCATTTTGTTGGAGAAAAACGGGTTTTCGGGATTTCTTTTTTTCCAAAATCTAGCGGTCGGTAGTATTTTGGATGTATGTTCTTGCAAATTCGAGAGTTGTTTAAAATGAACTGACTTTCGTTTAATGTTTAATTATGAATAACTTTATATAGGTTCTATGTAAGTATTGATGATCTATTTTGATGATAATACAGTCTATTTTTATAGTCTTAGGGCAGTTCTCTGAATTAGTTCCTTGAATAAAAGGCTTCATTTTTATTTAACTCCGCTGCATCTTATGGTACCGCCATGATAACAAATTTTTTGAATAATATAAGTAAACTACTCTAAATTAAGTTATTAAAATATTCTTTTTAAACTTTTCTTTTTAAAAATGTTCGTACATCTTCTCTTTTTTTCTCTATAAATCCGTTTCTTTTTTAATTTTCTTTGTATTCTCGTTCTTTCTTTGTCATTTTGTAGTGTTAATTGTTCAAGTAGCAAGAGGCAAAGATATCTAGTTCTACAAAGACCCCTAAAAAGAAGTGAAATAACCTTAATACAGGAATATTAATAATAATATTATTTATACTTTCTTAACTTAAAATGTTATGCTTTCTTTTTTCTTCTGTTAGACAGGGTTCATTGAGAGTTAAATAGGATCTAAACTGTCTTGGCTTACTATCCTATACAGTTAATATTGTAGTATTTCTATTTATTATTTAACACTTCCGTTAACGGCCTATATTTCTGGCCGGCCCGGGCTGATCTGCTATATTTCTTATTTATATTTATCCATATTCTTAAATATAAATTCATTTACATTTTCGTCTTTGCTTTAAGTGGAATCTTTTCTTTTATGAATCTCTTATACACAAGGGGTTACACATTTCAACACATTATCCAATTGACTAAACATCGCCTATATTTATTAATAACTTTAATTATATTAATATTATATAATATAATATTAATAAAGTTATTGATTGATTTCCCTCTGAAACAACCTCGTTCGCCGTACAAAAAGAACATGTCGTTTGGTTTTTGCAGCTGTGCGCGGTACAGCAGTTTCTAGCAATGTATCTACTAGACATTATATATAATGTAATATATTACTTTATTATTATTAATATTATTATTATTAATTACAAATAAATACAAACTTAATTGCTATATTACAGAGTGTTGTTGCTGCTACAATAACAATGGCTCCATCAGGAGGTGCTCCTAAACGAATCGATGCTATTTTCGAAGCTCTTGCAAAGGGATTTAAGTGAGTAATAAGCAAATAATAATATATACTTAAAATTAATAATTTTCTTATATTTCATAGGGATTAGCCGTAATGATTTTATGTTTATGTTACCGTGTTACTAAAATCTTGTGGAAATGTAACCGAATCTAAATCTTTAATTTAAATAAACAAATAATAATAAATTATTTACCTTAAAGTTTTAAGTATAAGTATTTAAGTTAAAACATAAATAAACTTATAAACTTTGTTATTTTCGATCCTTAATACTGCATTTCTCCTCCGAAATACGGCGACTGCGACAAGAAATTGACGATAACGAAGAGCAAGAACGATTAAGGGAAATACAAGATGTAAGTATTTTAAGATCCATCATGATATCGCCAGTTACTGTATATTTTACATAATAATATAATTTATTTATAGGAATTATTGCTAGCAGAAGAGAACTTAATGCTCTATGAATCACACAATCACAGGCTAACAAAGTTATTTGAGAAATATAGAAGTGGAGCTTATAATATGAAATGTTAGTTATTTAAACTATTTTAATATAAAACTTATAATTCTAATAGAGTTAAGGTATAATTTACAATACACATGTCCCTATTAAAATAAATTTAAAAAATGCCTGTTAACCATTAGAGCAGCACAATTGAGGGTCAAAACCATTTAAGTTACAATAGAATGACAGTTATTTAATTTTCGTTTGTTAATTCTATAATGTGACCTGTTATTGATATTACAGGGTATCTGTTAATATAACAATACTCTTTGGCTAATTGTAAGAGCTATTTAATGAGAATGTAGAAATTCCGGGCCGGACAAGTCCCCCCCCCCCTTCCCCCTATTTATCGATTGTTCCTTTATTGTTATATTTGTGCTTCTTCTTGCTTCTTTTTCCACACAGATTAGTGATTTCGCACCTCAAACAGAAGAAAAGACTGAGAAATAACAAGCAAAACAGATACAGAAGGCAGTCTAACAGAAATAGACAAGACATATTTATAACGGAACGCTTTTTTTAGATTTTATTATTAATTAATCTTTGTTCGCATCAATATGTTACTATCATTAACAACTTAAATAAGTTGTTGAGCCGAAACGAATAAGTATAATATTTTCTTTTATAAAGCATAAAAAGACAGATATTACTTTGTGATTAAACGATTTACAACACCGCAGCTTTGCTATTACCGCGCTTCCTCATAGACCTTGTAACTGACTATACCTTCATCCCCCCTTACCTAAATAAATCAATACT
Organism: Phasmarhabditis papillosa; assembly: GCA_034691345.1. Classification (NCBI taxonomy): domain Eukaryota; kingdom Metazoa; phylum Nematoda; class Chromadorea; order Rhabditida; family Rhabditidae; genus Pellioditis; species Pellioditis papillosa. The sequence continues at coordinate 5,814 of JAQGAV010001239.1, forward strand.
GTTCTATTCTTCTTAAACTGTTCTTTTTCCTCTATAATTTTCTTTCGCAGACTCTTTAATTTGACCTTTCTATTCATTTTTTGCATTTCGGTGCAAAACCGAAAAGAAAGAAGAATTCTTTGTTAATTTAGTTCTAAGAAGGAATTATTATTCTCAAATACAGTTTTAGTAAGAACAGTGTTTTAACCATATTACCGTAAGGCAACCTGTTTAACGTTAGCTTTATCCAATTTTGTTTAGAAACTATATTTTTTAAGGAAACCCTACTTTGTATAATTCATTTTGTATCCCAGTATACAATTTGTTTTTATTATATAAAATATCTAATTATATATTTAAATATATATATTAATATTATTAATTCTAGCTCGTTCTTCTTCTATAACTGACCTCCGTGCTGCTATTAGTGGTAAGCCCCCTGTAGATAGAGCAAAAGCTGCTGTTGAAATGGAATTACAAAATATGATGGGTAGAATTGTTATAGAAGTAAAAGGTATGTTATTATATATAATAAGTTTATTTTATATTATGTAAATATATATATATATAAATATACTTTACATATAAATATAGAAAGAATATTTCATTCATTTGGGCACTAACTACTCTAAGTCTTTTACTATATCCTAAGAGCTGGGTTTTGTGCGCGGAGTCATGAGATTAGCGGTGATTTATACAAATTTATTGTCGACTGATGGGGAATTTTGTTTCTCAGTACATTTATTTAACACCGCTCCCCTATTACTACAGATTAAAGAAGATAAAATATAGTTTGTAGGGGTGAATTCAGTAAAAACTATATGAAAAGTACCTGAATTGGTCAGTAAGTCGTAGTACATTTTATCTAGTGTTTTCACAATACTAATGTACCGTATTTAAAAACAATATTTAAATAGTTTATCTTATTAAAATTCTTTTTAGCAATTGTTGGCTTCGCTCGCATGTCGCCTGGAGATGTTTTCGAAGTACAAATTAAGCATGGAGGACAAAAATGGAAAACTAAGTAAGAATATATATATATATTTATTTATTTATTTATTTATAGTCTAGTTATCTATTCAGAATTGCGGTCCTTCACGGGCTAGTCCCTTAAATTGGCAACCTCGTAATAACACATATATTACCGTACCCTATATCTTCTAGATTAAACAATTACAATAGAGCTAAGAGGATTCCAACAGTGTTTAAGTAGCTTGGTATTGTAAAAAGAATTCGCTTAATATAATAACACTCAATAAATAATGTTAGAATAATATTTTTATATATTATTTTAGGGGCAAAACACAGTCGGATCGTATTCAGAAATGGGAAAAAACACAAGCAGTTGTGTGTTCAAATGCAACTAGTTTAATAGAAGTAAAGGTAGGAGATATATTATTATTAATATTTACAAAATAAAGCTAATACAATACAATAATAGGTACAGTAATTATATTTGTATTGCCTTTTCGTAATTTATTCTACTATATTTATATCAATAGCTACTCTGGTCGACTGGTTACCAGCAAAGTACCATTGGAACCCAGACATACCACTGTGTACGAGTAAATACTACTGGTTACGAGCAAGTACCACTGGAAAAACTGGATACCACCGGATACCAGAAAATACAACTGGTCTAAAAGAAATTATACTGGTATACCAGCAAAAAACATTGGATTTGCTGGTGTACCACTAGAATTTGCTGGGGTCCGGTAATAACCCACTGGATTCCAGTAAGTTATGTCTCGACATTCTGGGTTCTAGTGGTTCATTTGCTCGTATCCGATCGACCAGAGTAGGTTCACAGAGACATATCTTCGATAGAGACGGTTACACAAAAATGAATGTACTTTTAAAGAAAAGACTTCAAATCAATATACAATTTATTATTCTTTATATAATACTGCTGTTTCTAGCTTTGTTAGCAGACTCTATCTCCTTTCGTGAACAGAGTATTTATAGTAAAAATATAAGAATATCCATTTATAATTTATTTATCATCATATAATCAATTATAGGTATCGGAAGTCTCCTTCTTTAAGACAAAAACTCTTTCTGAGCGTTCATTCGATCCTTGTGACCTATTTTCTTCACAACCTCAATTAGTTACAATGAATTTAAACACACTTGGCACTATTAAACTACAAATGATTGTTACTTGGGTGTAGGTTTTTATTATTTTCATTATTTTTCGTTATATTTAAGCCTTTTTCTAATAAAATTTCCCGTTTTCAGTCCCCTTTTGGCCTCAAAAACCTCCTCAAAACCTCCGATTTCATCGAATCCAATCGATTTCTCACCTGAAACTATGGAGAAAAAGCCAAGAGTTGTACTTAGAGAAAAGAAAAGAGGATCCGCTGCAAGGTAATATAATAAGATTAAAAGATTAAAATATTAAAAGATTATATTATAAGTTTAATTATTTAAATAATGGATTGGAAAGTTGTCTGTTTTAATGAAACGATGTTAAAAGATGAATATTACTCTTTATTTGTTAGCTTTGTTTTTACTTTTGTGTTCATAGTCTTTACAGTAACCTAGACATATAAAGCTGTGTGAAACTAACGGAGTCCTAAAAAAGATCGAATGGGATTTAAAAACAAAACAAAAAATATTAAGAGAAACTGATGCTACTTTATACCGCACTTCAATCTTCAAGGTGTTTTAATATAATATATATAAATAACATGACATTAGAACCTTTATTATGTCTTTTATATAAGATTATTCTTCACTAGGAACCATTCGTGTTGTATGTCTTGTCCTTCATTATATAATATATAATTACAGAGTTGCACAGAAAGAACAATGGCGTTCTTCTACAAACTTATTAGATTCTATATATCATGATGTTAGCAAAACTATTCCTACTGTTGAGGCTGTTAGTTTAATTACTATTTTGTTATATTATTATTATTATTTATGTTTATATTATTATTATTATTATTATTTATGTTTATATTATTATTATTATTTAGATGTCTACTTTGGACCTTCGTAATGGTTCCCGTCCTTCGCCTAAACCTCATTTAAATAACAGACGAAGTGTTAGTCTCGCACATTTAACAAGCTCTCTACCACATGAATCGCCTGATAGTATTAGGGCTTTTAATAAAAAGTTAGTTTATAAATATAAATTTATTAAGGTAATAATTATATAAAAAAGTAACAGAATTTTTTACCTTTAAGTTAAAGGCTTTAACTGCAAACGATTAGTACATACGCCGACTATATATGAGAAAATACTGTGCTCCTAATATAATGAACTAATATACTTTTATAATTGACCATGCCTACCTATTCTTCTATTTAGATTTGAATCTAGTGGACCTCCATCAGAGACTTCTTCTGATCGTTCTATTGTAATAGCAGAAATGTTAGATATAATAGATGATATAATACCTATAGCTGATAGACTAACACAAGAACAATATACAGAATTACAGTCTCTTCTAGATTATTTAAGACAATGGCAGAGCATTTTAACGGTTAGTTAGGTAGAAAGATAAAACAAGATGTAACGGGAAAGATATGGTCAAAAAGCAGACAAAAAAAATAAAATGGTGGTCACCAGTTAGTTGATTTATTCAGTTATTAAACAAAACTATTGGACACGGCTTATAGAGTCATAGTATGATTTAAGAATAATGAAAAGAAAATTAGAAATTTACGAAATAATAAAAGGTGAGAGTCCATTATTATGCAAAATTAGTGTTCACCTTTACTTATAACGAAAGCCCCAACTCTATTGTACATATAAAACGCTTAATTGCGTATGCATATAAATAAATAATCTAAAAATAATATAATAAATTCCTTTTTATTTTAGAGACCTCGTAACATAATAAATGGTTGTTCTATGTCTAGTTCTGCATATTTAACTCCTTCTACAGCAAGTGATGAATTAGATGATAATGTACTTAACTCTAATGATATACAGTAAGTTTATATAGTCTGTCTGCAAACCTACGGTCCGCGCGCGGTTGCAGAGACGGGAAGCGGGTGCGTAAATTAATTATTTGATCGCGGAGGGCATATGTGGCAATAAAGAACATATTGCATAAATTACATACTTGATTTGCTTGTTTTATATGCTTAGCTTGTTGTTTACTTAAAACACAAGTTTATTATAGCTGTTACTAATTAACAAGAAGCAATTCCAAATAATAACATTATTTTTAGTTCTGAGAATGACAGTGGCATTGATTCTATTAGACAACCATATTCCCCCTATTCGAGTGGATTCAGAAGAAAAGCAAATGAAAGCGGCGGAAGGCGCGAAGGACGAAGATTCAAACAGGTACGAATGGTGTAGTGGATAGGGAAGTGGACTGGGGATACGGAAGGTAGAAGATACTTGCAGGTTCTATCCCAGAGGCTGCCATAGTTTTAATATTCCGAACTTTAGCTACAAAAAAGTGAACATGTTAATATAAACTATTATTCTATGTTGTTTTCAGTTAAAAGATCGTCGTAAATCCCTTGGAGCAATGTTGGACACAGTCGAAATGGAACAAATGGTGCTTGATTCGGATCAATTCTGGGAAAATTATGAAGATGAAACAAGGGGAACAGCGACCGGAAACCAAGAAATAGATAGTTGTTTAAGATATCATCTAAGTAGAATTGCAAATGCATTAAGGGTAAGTAATATATAGAGGTTATTACAAAAGAAGAGATAAAAGCACATATAGAGCGTGTTATAAAGTAGCAGGAGTGCAAATTAAGGTTAAGATGAACTGCTTTTATTTGTTTTTTAACACTCTGAATGATATATACAGTAGGAAAAGAGCTATAGATCTCGATTAATAAGTTATGTAAAAGGACTGTGACACGGTTTTTCGCATAGCATCACAAAAGAATGAGAATTTTCCGTTTATCAAAAAGTTGCAAGGAAGTATATATCCAAATGTTTTTTCGCATTCGAAATAGTGGGGTTCAAAGGTGGACGCTCCCATTCATTTTGGCTCGGGTTACTGTAGCTTTGCAGTTAAGTTATAACTAATGTGTGCGACGGCGTCTACTTTTGTTTAAAGAAGCGTATTTAAGTTCAGAATAATTATTTTTCTATCATAAAAACAGTTTTACTACAAATTTTCTGATCTTTCAAGTAAAATAAGCTAATTTTATAGTTTTTATTACGACATCATCGCGCAGGATGAAAATGTGGCTGCTACCCAAATATAGGGCAGACTCAAAATTTCAGAAAATTGATTTTAGAGTTGAATTAACCGTGATCCATTTACCCCATTTTAATATTTTAGTAACAAAAAAGTTATATTGTTTAAGGAATATTTGAATTATACAAATTCCGCAATACCTTGTCACAGTCCTTTTAATTTAATTTGTATGCAACATGTAACAATGATAAATATAATCTACTTAATTTTAGATTCTGGATGATATTGGTGTAAACTGTCCGTTAGTCTACAAATCAACAGAAATGCTTAAAAGAATCGAAATAGAAACTATAACTTTAGATGATTTATTAAGAATTTCAAGCACAATTCCAGCAATACCCAATGTTTCTAATGGTAATAAACTTTATTTAATTTAAATATATAATTATTTTAGTTTTAACTGAGATTGGAGCTGAGCCCGAACTACAAGAAATATGGTTATCTACATGTTATCCTATAAACACTATGTTAATTGTACCAAAAGACGAATTAAGAATTCATATTAGACTTAATATAGCACATATTGTAGAAGCTATATATCCACATTTAGTAAATAAAGGTAAGCATTTTATAATTATATTAATAAATGGTTAGTTTTAAGAGAAGTTATGATAGTTATAGTATTTGACTAATAATACCACTTTTAATATAGTATAGACTGTTACTAGATATAAATAGAGAGTGTGTTGATTGGGATTCTTTTTCAGAATAAAACCATTTCTTTATATTTGGCTCTGTTGATACCGCAATGAAAACTTATATTTTACAAGAGAAATGTGTTTGGTTACAAGCGAATATTTCTCGTTTAGGTAATCGAACCAATTCCACTTTCGTTGTAACGTGTTAACCGCTAAACCATTGCTTTATTTTTTAAATAAATAAAATAATAATATATTTATATTTTCAGTGACCGATTCAATAGTTCGACTACTAAATGATTCTGTACAAGATGACAATACTTTTGTTACTGTTTTTCATTTTATTGGAATCTTCAAAGGCCGACATTTCTCTTCATACATTGAAAATTTGGGACATGATGGTAGGAAATTATCTTAAAAATTAAATAAATAGTGTATTTTAGCGTTTATGATTTCTCAGTTGGACACACGACAGCCATCTAAAGTATCTCAAGTAATAGAGAGATTATCTCATGTACCGGTAGTACCACCATTGGATACTTTAAAACATTTAGCTATTCTACTCTATTATGAAGAACAAATGAATAAAAATACTATTGGTTAGTTATAAATAATAGAAAGATTACACTGATTAAAAGATATATGCCGCGTAAACATAGGATGACTTTTCATCTAGTAGGAGTAGATAAAAAAGACAAGAAAAAGGGTTTACACCTTATTTACTAGTGAAATTGCTTTAAATTTGTGGTCATTAATCTTAGTGAAGCCTAATAATTTATGAATAATAAACTTAGTTTATAATTGAACTATTATTTAATAAGAATATTGTTATTTACTAGGATTAAATGGAATATAAGATTAAATATAATCATTATACATTATTCCATATGCTTTATAACTATTCTTTCTTTTAGAGAGATATCTTAAATCGGCTCATGGTTCTCTTTTATCTGATCTTCTTTCTTCTTTTCTTTGTTTATTAGAAGCAGAAACAGAAACTGCAAGAATAGGAGCAATTAAGGCATTAGCTATTATTAAGGTAAGTAAAAGAGGATTATTATAATTATATAGTCTGTCTTCTAGCCTACGGTCTGCGCGCCACTGTTTTATAAGGCCGCGGGTTAGAAAATAGTTGAACTCAATTGTTTGCGTTGCTTTCCAGCGATAGGCAACTGAGCGCACTGTGGCGCAGACTTAAAGACTGACTCTATTATCAGTAATATAAATAATAATTATTAAATAAATAAAGAATACAAAACTTAGTAAAAAACTAGTTCTGTTGTCCGACCAGGCGAAGAGTGTTAAGTCAGAATGAATGGGAAATATGTTTATTTGAATGTTGTCATTAAAAGTACCAGCATTACTACTTGTTTCTTTGTAAAAACAAAAATGTTTTTTAAATTAACTAAAAAATAAAACTCATCAGACATATTTATAAACTAATAAATATCTTTCTTTTTCTAGAATGTTCGAACTGCCAAACAGATCTCGCACGTGGCAGAAATGGATGCATCTGATAGAGTTAGAGATGAGGCTAAGCTTCTTTTAAGGAATCTACAACAATTAAATAGAAAGTCTATATTTGAAACTAGCGAAACAACTAGAATATAAGTAATATTATTAAAATATTAATATAAATAGCATTATTACGCTAGCATAACCTCACTTATCTTTCTATGGAACAAAGTCTATTAGAAAAACGCTCAGTTACTTCAATTATTATCCCTTTCATGACTTTTGTATTACTTTTTTAGTTTTTTATTAGTTTTGTGCCTTATTTTCGCCTATTTCTTGCTATTTTCTGGCTCAAACCGTTCTTTTAATTGTGATATTCTACTTTTTAGTCTATTATAATGTACAATTCTTAACTATTATAAGTTACTATTATTCATATATTTCGTTCAGTTACGGGAATTGTACCATTTGTTTATTTTACTTATTATTACAGATGTTTATTTTTACAATAATAAAATGTTTTATAATACTTTTGCCACTTTATATTATAATATGTATTATATTAATTTTCTGTAAGTGGGATTCCTTAACATTAAAAAATATATAAAAGCTGCTTGTATTATAAATAACACACAGTTAATAAAAGTACCATTGTCATTGTATTTAGTATATGAAGTTGTAATTGTTAGATTATTCCGTTTACCGTTGCAATGCAAATTTAATGCAATACCTATTCAACGGCATGTTTTTTTCAAATCCTGTCGCATTACAATATTAAATGGGAATATATTCGTTTATGCTATTAATGAAAAAACATTGGCAAATTTGTTAAACTAATATTCTATTTTATAATGTAACTACCATATATAGTAAATATAGTTAATAGAGTTGGCTCATACTGAAAAAGAGCCGCTTCGCAAACATGGAGCTAATTCTTAATCCCGATTCATCTTGGTTTTTGTGTTTAATTGTTATTTATTTCAAACAATTTATTCTAATGTTTAAAGCGGTTTTGAGCTAAACCCTGAAGTACTATAAGGAGGCCCAGTGCTGAGAATGTCACGGGCCGCCCGCAGGCCCGTGGCCGACTTTTTGGGAAATCAACACGTTTGCGGGCCGAAAATTTTAGCTCTCGGTCCGTGCAGGGCCAAAATTCAAAAAGTCGGCCCGGGTAGGGACAATTTTCATGAAAAAATCGGCGGATTTAGGTGAACATTCTGAAAAAAATTATCCAAAAATAAAAATAAGTAAATGTTATTGTATTTCGTATAATTAATACAGAAAAATACCACTAAAAACTTACTTTTTTGAGCAATATACGCTAAAATTTTTGAAATTGACTATAGACTAGGGCCGGCCTTTTTCCAACCCTGGGCGGGCCCAAACGGCGAACTCTACTGCAAATTGTTGTTAACCTTCTATAGGCAATATTTTATCTAAACGCTTATATTTATTTGTTTTATATCTTTTTTATATTAATATTTTAATTGTTTCGATTAACGTCAAACTATTATAAGTTAATTATCAGTTATTAAAAGATAATTTAGTCTTTAGCTGATTCAGTACATTAAACTTACGCCTACCTAAATAGGATCAGCCTTGTTATTAAATATATTTATGAAATCATAAGTTATAGAAGGGAATTTAGTTATTTTGCAGGACTTTTAAGCCCAATTTAATACATTTTACAAAACTTATTAATTATATTTTATATATATAATTATTATAAATCTACAGTATTCATTTTGTCCCTTTTTAGGTCGCTAACTTTTCCTCTAAATACTTATTTCTCATTTAAAATACATTAATTCTAGTGAAATTCTCAGTGTTTAAGAAGAAAACTATGTAAAAGAGTAACTATGTGTTTTATTTAGGAATAGAAAGTATTTCGATAGAAATATTTAAGTATTTTAATATCTGTTATAATAAGCCGAATTTAGAAGTTCACACTTTATAACTATAAAAAGAACATTTTAACCGTTATTAACTTATTGTAACCTGTAAGAGAAAGACTCAAAAATGTTTGTTATGTGCCGAAAACCTCGTAACAAAGTTATTTCAATGTTAACACTAGCAATAGATGTACTTTACATACCAAGTTTGCAGAATTTTGACTACTTTCTATTCAATTTCAATCGAAATTTCAAGGCCTATTACCCACCTCTATTACCGACCATTGCGGGCTTTGTGACCCCCCCCCCCCCCAGGATTTTCATAATTTCTCGTACTTCTTTTTATGTTCTCGTCTTTTCCGTGCGGAGGCGAATTCGTTGCCTTCTTTGCTGACTGCGCGGTTTGTTCTGTTTCCTTTTGTAAACAAAGAAAGAAAGAAAGAAATTATTTTAGAATTCAAAACAAACAACAAAAACAATGGGATTCTTTAAGAAGATCAGTGAGTTGTTTAAGTTTTTAGTTATTTTATTTAATAATTACAGTATCCTGTAGAGAGGTTAGATTAAAATGAATATAATCTCAAGAAAAGGCTGCCATTACATAGAATTTACATTATTTTTAAGCACAGTTAATGTTAAGGATACTAAGATAGAAACCTATATATTAATAAAGATTTAGTAGTAAGAAGTATAGTCTGTCTTTAAACCTACCGTCCGCGCGCCGTTGCAGATATGGGAAGCGGGCGCGTAAATTAAATTAATTGATCGTTGAGGGCTGATGTATGTTTTTAAGGCTAACAGTCGCTTTACATTTAAAGTTATGATAGAAACGACGGTTGTGAATATACAATTATATAAAACAAGCAAGTAAAACATGTAATTTATTCAAAATGTTCTTTATTGCCTCATATGCCTTCAACTTCGAATGAATTAATTTACGCGCCCTCTGCCCATATCTGCAACGGCGCGCGGACCGTAAGTTTGAAGACAGACTATAGATTATGTATTGTTCAGTAGAAACGAATTAATATTGTTAATATTTAAACTAAAGAATAAAAACAGATTCCTTATGTTAAGTGAAAATCCCTTTTACAAATGTTTAAGCTCGCAAGCAGTTCAGGTTTTGTAGATTAACTATTGAACTACGATTGTTTAAGAAATTTATAGTACTTTTTGTTAATATGCCATCTTTGTTATAGCCTTCTCCGAATACCTATATTATTTATGAAATACTCCCAATATCCGGTATTTCCATGTGAATTACCATGTTTACCATGGTTTTATTCTGTTATTTGAAATTACAAATATTTAATTTAAATAAGCCTAAATATGTATTTCCGCTTTCAAAATGTTTCTGTTTTCCTGAGTAGAGTATATTTTATCTTGTAGGTTATTTATTGTAATTGATAACTAGTTCTTAGACACAAAACACTTTTTTTGTCTATTATATTATTATATTTAGTGTTTTGTTTATAAAAGTTAACTTTAATATTAAATGTTATGATGTTACTCTGTTAATAGGTTAAGTATTCTTTATTTATACTGAATGTATAGCGGAATCTTCTAAGCAAAGACGGCTCCTTTCTAACGTTCAGTATAATGATGCATTAAACTTACAATCAGTAAACTGCTCGTTTCCAAACTAAAAGAGTTTTAATCTTAACAGAAGGATAGATGGTCTAATCATTAGCTCTATGCAAAAGTTATTAGTTCTCAATGTACCTTATGAACTTCTCTATGAAGATATCCGGTCTTTTCTTATACTTTAAATGTTATTTAATTCATTTATTATTATAGATAGTCTGTTTGTAAACCTAGCCTGCACTGCTTCTGCCTTACTCGATCTTGTAAAATACAGTCTAGATAAGGCTATAAAACATAAGCACTATATCTTCATTTATACTTTCTTTCCTTTAAATTTTATTATTTTATTTTTCGTCGTCCTTTTTGACTACTTTTGTAACTGGATAAGCAGCTATTTTTCCGTCTTTGAAATCTGAAACCGACTTTTGCAATAGACTTCGAACAGCTCGTCTTTACTGTTCTTCACTTTATTATTTTTGTTTTTTAGTTTTTAATTTTATCTTTTTCTTTATAAAAATAATAAGAAATCTGTTTAAGTTAAATATAAATAGCATTTACAACCCACATGCTTGCTTACATTCTCTTATAATATTATCGCCTTCGGATGTGGCCGTATTAAATATGTATTTTTAGATTATTTTTATATTTATTATGTCAAAAGATGACTAGAAATAAGAATAATATTTATATATTTAAAGTTTAAGTAAGTAAATAAGTAATTATATTTATCCTAGTAAATATGAGAAGAAAGCTATATTATTAGCATGGAGACACGGTTAAGACCCTACTTTTAATAACAAAGTTATAATTTAAATCACACTAAATACAGTTATAATTTGTATAAGAGGCTATTATGTTACAGTAAGATATTATATAAAAGTGAAGAAAAGGCTCCCAACCCACCAATTTTATATAATACCGCTACTCCATATAATACTTATTTTAAGCTATAGACTATAGTTTATCTCATTCATGTTCGAACAGGCTAACTATTGGTTATGAGCAACAAGTAACCGAAGCAACGTGCACAATAATGTATGATAATGGATATTCTAGTAACAGTCATTAATCCTAATTATATATTAACTAAATAATATGCACTTGACTCTATTCAAATAAATATGATGTAATGTAAGTATGCACTAATAAACAAAGAATATAGTGTTTTACATATATTTTAATGTGTTAAGTGCTAAATACATTAGAGTACTTCCGTTTATTAATTAAGTATTATTATGCTTTACAATCTTACTATCATGTTCTTTTTCAATATTACTAAATTATACTATGATAAAAACAAACATTAAAATCTCTTTTCTTTATGAAATATGTTTATATAAAGTTAACGAAACATGTTACTGTAGCAGATATTCGTCTTAAGTACCTGTATTTATCAGACAAATAGCTTCATTCTTTTTTTATCTGTTCTCAAATACAATATTACAATGGTAAAGGTAAACTCAAATCTTTGTAACAAATATATTGGACTATATATATGTATATATATATATATATACACAAGTGTTGCTAAATATTGCAATCAAGAAGGATTACCAAATTTATAGTTTTTCAGTGTGTTCAGCATGTCAAATAACTATCATATGCAAGGTTTTATCCGTTTATGTTGTTTATTAAGTAAAATTATAATATTTATCCAAGCAAATTATATAGAGAAACAACATTTAATAATGAGTAACAAATCCTTTTTTGAGAATAACTTCGAAAATTCGCTTTGACATACTGTCCAGGAGCTTTTTGATTGTGTTAGGGTTTACGGAATTCCATGCATCTTGGATTGCATTCTAGAGGTCATTACAACTGTTAAATTGGGTCCCGTTCGAGTAGACTTTTGGCACTAGGATTCCCCAGAGATTTTCCATGGAATTTAGGTCGGGATTGCGAGCTGGCCCATCAAGGGCGTCGATATTATTGGCTTGGAACTAAGCTTTTGAGGAGCGCGATACATGAATTGTGGCATTATCCTACTGATAAACAAGGTTTAGAGCCTGTTTGGTGTTGATGCCCCTCATTCGGCAAACAATAAACTCTAAATCCAACGTTCCATCACCGCCCCCCACACCATGACAGATCCTCCTCCAAAGTTCCTGGTTGAAAAGGTTTTGGTTTCCTCTCTGAGATCTCTCCAGTAATGCAAAAATCCATCGGGGCCATCCTAATTGAACTTCTTTTTATCAGAAAATAAAACTTAAACAAGAAAATCATGATTTGCTACAGTTGATTACAATCACTTTGTTCCACTTCGTTGTCATGTTATTCGCAGCAAATGCCAGCCGTTTTTCCGCTTGAGATTTAGTTCTGATGTCATTTTTAGTCGAACGATAAATTTATTCTTGCAAAGGCTTCTCAAAATGGTGTTCTTGCTTACATTTAGTTCAATTCACCACGAATTTCGTTTGCCGACTTACATCTGAATGGAGGCCAATCGAGCAATATGCCGGTGATCATGGTTGCTTAGCTTCTTTTTGTTACCCCCCACGGTGGTTTTTTTCCATATTTAATTGGGTTCCGTAGATATTAGTCAACGCAGGTTGCAGAACGTCCAATTTCTTTACTGATCTTTCTGTTGCTTCATCTGGCTCGTTTGAAGGCACTGATTTTGGCTTGTTCAGAGTTAGGAAGATTCCACAAGACATGTAGAAGAAATTGCTTGTGTTTGGTTATATTTTAATGTATCAACTATGTAATCGTAGACGCTTAACCATTTAGTTTCAGAATGTACTTATTAAGCAAGTGGCGCGTTAAAAATTTGAATAATTATAAATAAATAGACTAATAAACAACATAAACGGATAAAACCTTGCATATTGTAGTTATTGCACAAGCTGAACACAAATTTTATAGTCCCAAATCGCCATTTTCAAAAATTTGCTCCAAATGCTCAAATTTGGGGGTGCACTTAAGCAAGTGGCGCGCACTGTAGACTTAACTTAAAGCAGCATCGATTCTTGTCACAGTCAACTATATCAACTTTAAGCAGCATCGATTCTTGTCACAGTCAATTAGCCTCACGATGCGCAGCCATATTTTAGCACGAAATCTGTAATAAATAAATCAAAAGAGTCATTTGCACTTCCGTTAAACTAATTCCTTCCGGGTTCACCTTGTGTTATTTGTCTGTTATTATGTTCTATATCTTGTATTTTAGTTCTATTTTTGTTAATTGGGTTACAAGGTGTTTGACATGTACCCAACAACTGACAAATTGTACTAAAAAACAATTATATAAAGACTAATTTGTATTGTAATTGCACATAAGAGCATTTTGTATACAAAAATATCTATATTATATGATACCTATTACCTCTAGATGGAGATATTCTTTACATAGTATTGATGGTAAGTATTTCATAGATATTTATTCTTTTGAATAACTCGTATCACAGTAATAGTATATTTATCCGGTCTATAGCTTCTGTTATTCATTCCGGAATCTTCTGAGCAGAGTCGGCTCCTTTCTAACATTCAGCCGTTAGATGTAGAAATTATGGAATAAATATGTTGCTGATTTTTCGAAACACAGCCTCAAATCCTTACGGATTCAGTGACGGCAGTCCTAACCACTTGGTTAAATTAACCATTGAATTACTAGTCATAGTAGCTTATTATAATACTTAAAAACTGTAAAACAAAAAAAAGTAAATATTATCCACTGCAGTTCGCTCGGTTCGTTAATTTTATTTTGTTTTCTCTTTTGAAAATGTTGACAGTCCTTTATTTTGTTTATCAATTAATATTCTTTAATACAACAAGTTAATAATAACTTTACGATGTGAATTAGTAATTAAGAGGGGCAGGTCGGGCCGGCACTGTCGGACTTCGGCCCTGCTTTCCCGCTACAGTCAATATTTTTTTCCAAGAAAAAATCAATATACAAAATTGAAAAAGTCAATATGTTTTAACTAATACATCTAATGATATTTTCTTGTATAGTTCGAACACCCAAGTAGTGGAAAACACTTTTGTCTTTATTCTCAATATTTTTAGTAATAAAATGTGTATCTTTGTTAATAATTTTTGTAATGTATGAAAATCGGCCCGGGCCGGCCCCCACTTTTGGCAGCCCTGGTTTTAATTAATTAGTCACAGCATCTTTGTGACTTACAGTATTCTTATGGTAACTTTATTATTATTATAGGATAAAACAATAATAATATACTTATAGATAGCTACCCAACAAGGCAACATATTTAATATTATTTTGTTACTTTTGTACAGGCAAACTGTCTTTACAGGGTGCGGGCGGTCTCGTTGAATTCAAAGCCTAACTATTATAGAATTAAAAGAACATTGCAGTTTAATCTGTTGTTTTAGTTTAATAATATATTCATTATTGTTTGTTAAAAGAAATCTTATTAAAAGGATATTAGAAATAATTAGATATTTTCTTATTTCTTTTTGCATACATATTTTCTGTTTAAAAGAAGCAAACTCTAAAGTTTAAAATTTCTTTATTCATTTTACGAAACACGCGATCACAGATATTTTGAGCGAAGAATAGAACAACACCCAGGGAGTGGAGGTGGCGAATTAGAACAAATTTGCAAGAATTCTTTCTTCGGGGGTATCTGAACCATCGACCTCTAGCTTATGAGGCGAAGCTTCTAACCACTGGGCCACCACACAAATAAACATCTTATTTATTTTATAAACTTGCAAAATATTACATGTTTTTATAAAATGTCCTCAGCAACTGTGTTATTTTCACCTAAAATATACTTGTAACTAATTGTTTCTACAAAAAACTAAAAATATATAAATGTTAATTTCTAATTCTACCCCTCCTTCAATGCTACTTCTTAATATTTATGGTAAGTTTCTATTTTAAAGCATTATTTAAGAAATATTTTATTTCTTAATCGCTCTTAGCACAATATTAGTAGAATTCTTTGAGAGTTTCCGTCATTTATTCCTAAATCTTCTTAGCAGAGTCGTCTCTTTTCGAACATTTATTCATAGGATGCACTCCATGGGATATGTAGGCTGTTGGTGTTGCAAGCCTTCTGCAGCTACGGGGAGTCGAACCATCATTCTTGCTTCAGATACTCAAAGATTCAGATTCCGTTGCTCTAAAAACTTGGCTGAAGAATCCGCAGATCGCTTAAAATAACTTTTATTTTCTGTCTTTCGACCTCTTTGCCGTTCATTAAGCGCTGACGACATCAATTTCATTTCATGTCTATTGTTCGTTCATTCTAAAATAAGAAAAAGAATGTACAATATTATTATAGTTCTTAAATATCTACAGTATACTAACTAGGTGCTAAAGAAATGAGATGTTTCTGTAAGAGACGAGAATATGCAGTCACGAAAACACATCTACAATTAAAATTAATAAACAGAGCTGATGTGTGCGATTATAGGAAAAGAAACACCTATAAAAAACTAAAAGAACTTTAAAACAATAAGGACGCTATAGTCCATAATTGTTCAGCGTAGATAGCCTTTTCCGAGCCTCTATTTGGCCCGGATTAGACTAACTACGTTGAATGTATCAGAGCCCCGGTGGTTCAAGGATGATAGAAACGCTCGCCTCAAGTTTCGTTATAGGTTTCCCAACTCAAGATGTAAAGAGAGATAAAGAGATAGAGATGCAGGTTTGCAGCACATAGATATTGCACTTTGTTTTAACTAGTTCAAGTGTCGTAAGTTACTGTAGCCTACTTTACGGATAAATAGTCGAAAAATATTTCAACAATCGAATTTTGAAATGTATTCCTAATATTAAAGGTTTTCGGCTCAGTTCAAGTGTTGTATGAAAAAAGTTAAAGGTGGTAAACTTTATCAGATTATTCTTAATATTAATGTAGGAGATATATATATATATAAATATATATATAT
>JAQGAV010001240.1:0-22382 GCA_034691345.1 Phasmarhabditis papillosa
CTTTATCCGCAACCCTTTTACAGCTCTTTGAACACACAATTTGCAGTCCGGGAAATTACATTCAAATTGAAGGCGGGCTACTGTAATTGGAACCAACTTTGAGTGGTGCGCGCGCGTTGCAGAGGGGGCGTGGCCGCCGGTCTCTAGCTCTAGTTCAAGGTAGAGTCAGTGATGTGTGGAGAATTTCTTCAAAGCAGAATAACAATCGAACCTGTTTCGCTACCTATTTGGATAAAATGGATAAAAATAACGACACATTTTTTTATTCATATTGAATTTAATAAATAATTAGTAGCTTGTAACTTATAACTTTAGCCAATGTAGCCTTAATAGGAATGAACCGAATCTAACAGATAGGGGTTTATTAAAAAGAAAAACCGCTTCAGTCATTGAAAACCTCGGAATCTCAGAAAACAGAACCGTCAGAAGACGAACTTGAGCTGAATCTTCAAGTTCCGTTTTTGAAAATGCTGTTTGGCCAGTTCACTACTGGGAGTCCCTATGAGCTACCTGAACCTTCTACAACACCCAGGCTTCTTCCATACTGCGCTCATTACAAAAACTTATGAACTGATTCGTTTTTGTAAAGTTTGAAGTTTTAATCAATCCAACTGTACCTGTATAGCTCCTCTTCCATAGTAACATCCAGTAAAGAAACTGGAGCCGTTTGAGGCTCCTCCGCAGGGATACCAGTAGTTCAATTCGGGGGTTTCTGTACAATATCTAAATAGAAAAATGTTAGGATTAAGACGGTATTCTAGTTGAATAATTAAGATGCCTCGAGCTTTCAGTTTCAAATGACACGGTTTATGTTTGGATGATTGTTAGGTCTAATTTTTCAGAAAAAAATACTGCCTATTTAGTGAGGTTCTCATAACGGCGGGACCGGACCGCCGGAAAGCTAACTATGCTAACTTTGAGAACCCCGCTATTTAGGTGGCTGAAACCTTTTATTTCATATCCGGACTATAGTTGGAGAGAACTACATCTATATTTCTTACTGTTATACGGTTATCCGACCATATGTCTGAGTTTAGTGTCGAGGTAACCTACCTTCCAGCAGCTGAGCACAGTACTCCATCCTGTGGATTCCATCCCGGATTCTTAGGATCCAAAAAAGAGCTGGTCGGTCCGCCCTCAAACCAATTATAGAATCCGCCACGGTAGAAACAGTTTGTAGCATCCTCTACGGACATTTGACCACTGAAAGTCTGATATGTTTTATAATATTAAACATCTTTCAACACGTGATAACTTGTTAATTAAAATGTATCCAAAATGTATTCTCTTTGAGGTAAAATGTTTTCCTATAACTATCCTTGAAACTTTTGACTTTCCTATATTATACAAGGGATAACTGTCAAGGATAAATAAATTACATTTTTCAATTCTATTGTTTTACATCAGTTTTAAGGAAATGGCTGATTAAATGGTTGTACTATATTTATTATTTTCATCTAACTGTTTAAATCACAAAAATTAAGCGGACTTTTTGTAACTTTCATAGCCCTATAATCCCGATACACACAGTTCATACTGCTAGTGCACATGAATGTAGCTTCTTTCAAAACATACGATACATTACATTGGGTTCTTTTTTATACGTATAAATTATATTGGTAATGTAGGTATAAATGTTTTTACTAAAGTGTTTTTAGCTTTAATCGTAGACTAACCCATACAGTCCTGCATTATTCTCTCCGGTTTCTTGTACAGCATGAGCGAAGAATGCGGCTAAGTCACGACGGTTGTTCTGAGCAGCAGTATACACCTAAAATGTAAAGAATTACTATATAAAAGAATGTAATACATATTTTATATGTCTATCAAGACAGACGAAGCAAAGAACTGATCATCAAAAAAGTTAGCTATACTCATAGTAATCCGAAACATTTGAGCTCAATAGTTTGTACTATTTTCTGTTAAAGTTCACATAATTGTTTTTAAACTAGTTGTAGTATATTTTTGACTAGGTTATGACAAGTGCTTTATTCTGAACATCCGAACTCTGAATCTGATACAAAAGCTATAAATCCTGGTATAGTCATATTCAAAAGTAATGAGGCCGTTAATGCTGCGTATCAGTTCCAAATAAGCAAAGGTAATAGTCAGCGATGCAGATTGCAAACTTGCTTTCGCTACGCCTTACGCAGACAAAATATGGCAAAACTGCTGCTTATTAACACTGCCTTATTAGTTTTGAATCTGACTATATCCCCTATCCGTGCATAGCTAGCCCACAGGTTCTATGAAAGTGCTTTCTTGTATCGGGCGACTGTGACTTAGAAATCCTTCCAGATAATATATCTAGTTTCAGAATAATAGAAGGTATTACTACTTGACTTCGAGTTAATTGTTCACTCACCGTGTTTGGACTAGAAGTTCCAAAATTAGGGAAATATCTAGCTGCAATGACAAATGCTTCATAGGAATAAGGAGAACAAGGAGAAGGACCCCAGCCGAGATTAGCAAACGGGAAAAGGTCCTGAAAAGAAATATGAAAGGATTACGGTATTATTAAAAATCATATAATGAAAATATGATAATCATTTTTTAGATTCAATATTTGCAAAAAAGCCGTAAACTAGTCGCAAACAAAGTTTACTCTATTCTCAAGGCACGGCTACATTTGAGTTTCTTATAAGAATGGCTCGGTGTGCTCTAAGGTTACTAAAAATTAGACTCATTTCCACTACCTGAACACTTATTCATACAGTAGAATTACTATATTTCTTTAGTTTAATGCAATATTTTATCTCTTTGGATATTCTCTTTTATATCTTAGTTTATATAATACCTCAAACATTTCCTTAGTGAACCACTGCTCAAGCGGAGACGGCGGCAAATTGTTCGGATCAGTTGGTAGTGAACAGGATGATGGAGGACCTTAAGAGAGGGACTGGATAGGTATTTGAAAGAGTTATAATGGACTGTGAAAAAAATATTGTTGAAAATGGCATTGAAAGCGTAAATTACCGCATATTGCGCAACCAACCTTTCATTATTACTTTTGATTCTTTGAATACATTTTAATCTAGTAAAGTTTTAGACTTTCTATCTACGCCCAAATGATATTGGAAGAAAAAACAACTGCCGACATAAACAGAAACGAGAAACATTTCAAAACTGTTGTAATTTGCTCTTATATGCGAAGGAACACATATTTCCAGGAACTTCCAGCATAAACATTTTAGAAAGTTTAAATTTAAACTGTAAAATTAATTCTCCCTTAATTCTAGATCTTTTTACTGACCCTTTCCATATTTTCCGGCTGCCGGACATTTAGCTGCGGATCCAGTACCGCCAGACTGGCCTAGGGTGTTGTCTGAAAATAACAAAATCGAAGTTTGTATTTTAAAAACTATTGTTGCCTTCATAATTAGAAAAATACATTTATATTTTACTCCGGAGTTGTATGTGTAGTTAGTATTAATAACCACTGCTCAAGTTTTAGATCCCTAACCCTCATAACAACGTCAAACTAAACTTGTTTTACGATTTGTGCAAGAAATTTGATGCCCATTCATCGGATATAAACAAACTAATACACATTCACGTAAACAATTGATTGAATTACCATTAATAGTTTTACAAATCTACTCTTTTTCAATTTTAAAGGCTTCTTTGGTTTGTTTTATCTGCTTGCAGTTAAGAATATAAACTGTTTCAAGAGCAGGAAAGTATGTTAATGCATCTCTTCGCAGATTTCTGTAAGGCATCTCTTTTAATACTAAAACTGCATACAGGGGTTTTCACGCAACATTCATTATTTATATTTTAGGACAGTACTACAATTGTTCATAAACAATATAAACATTATTGTTAGTTCACTAAATAGTTCAATCTTCTCTATTGTTTTCATTGTATACGCTTTAAACCTAAGTTCATTAAGATACAAACACAGACTGTTTGGGCAAAAATAGTTCATATTTTTGAGATTCTTCAAAAATTCACAGCACATTGGGGTGTAGTAATTTTTTGGGGCCCAGTGGCCCAGGCCAAAAAACCCCAAATTGGGGCCGGGTTGACCTGTGGAAACTTCACCCCTGGCAGAACATTTCATACGCAATCTAATGAGTACTATTATTGTTATAAAACGAAATGTTTACCTTTTTAACAGTTAACATCACAAACTATTTCCTATTTACCAACTAATGTCGTGTCAATCTTATAAGATTAAAACAAACTAACCTAAGAACAACAGGAAAATAAGTAGAGTTAGCTGTTTCTCACGCATTTTGCAGACAAAATTATAATCACAATTGGTCTTATTTAAATGAAATTTAGTTTAAAACTGGTTCTTTTTGGTCCAACGCAACGTATCTCCAAGACGATCTCATCGTATGCGTCTGTAGGAATAATTAAATAATATTATTTAAAGATAGAAAATCGAATATTTAAGAGAAAGATTTATATCTGCTTAGTTGAAAGTGAGATGATTAGGTCTGCACCAGCAGATTCTGGTTCGAACCGTAGTTTGTAGGATAGACTATATCTTCAAGCTTCGCTTCGAAACATACCGTATAGTCAGTAACAAGAGCTAGGCTTATAACGCAGCATCTTGCATAGGGGCGGTGTTATATAAGAATTAATGGAATATCGGTGAATTGGGAGTCCTTTATTCAAAAGTACATTCATTTTATATAACACCGCGTCTTCTCAGGATACTGCGCAGTACAACTAGATCTTGATACAAGCTATAGTGGTAGCGCCGTACAACACTTGTTATGGTATTGCACAACTTTAAATAGGATTATTAACATTCCCTTATATATTCATAACGGAACTAGTCCTTTAAAGATGTTGCGCTCCATGCTAGCTTTTTGAAATTGTTAGTCAAAATTGTGACGAATGGCTTCCCATAGTAAAAAAGTAAACAACTGATTTCAAGAAGAATCTATAGTAAAGGTCTAACTACGTGAAACTTGATTGGACGTATCTTTCTGACATTTTGTTATTTTATATAATTTCTTATCATAGTTATGCGGGGGATGAGCTAGAGCACGGGACTACAGAAAGATTACAAAACATTTGAAAATAACAAATTATTCTAATCATGTGTTACAAATTGTGTCTGGATAGCTAAACAAATTTGTGGATGAGAAATGTTTTAAGTATATTTATCTCAGAAAGGGTGAGACGTTACTCAGAATGTCTTTTAGGTTGTCGGTAAGACACCAAAGATAGGCCCCTTTTTGTCTGGGCCAGGGTTCTCAAAATTAGCTCGACTCTGAGCCGACCTGAAAAAATTTCCGCCGGGCTGGCCGGGTCCATCTAAAAAATCCGGTTCGACCCGTTTGGGAACTCCGGTCTGGGCTTTATAAAGTGTTTAAAATTCTTGTTAAAGTGTGTTAAATAACGGGCGGCAAACGGGCCATCTTTTTCGTAGTCTGATTGATATTGTTTCGCTTTTTTACCTTCAGGATTCTTGGGGAATATACCATCGATTATATCATTTCCGGTCAGATTTCCGATTTGTTCCACATTTGCAATGGTAATCGCTGTAAGAACATTCCATAGTCGTTCCAATAACATCTAAAATATCATATTTATTCTAACTTTACAAAGTTACTAATAATGTTAAAAAAGCTTTAGAACAGCATGGTTGGGAAGTAAATTGTTGGTCTGAGCCGGGCGGGGTTAAAAAGTAAAGGAGTCTTCGGAGAACAATAGTAAGTAATATGAATAAAAGCAAGAATTGTTAACAACAAAATCTCTTATTGTTAGGTTGATTAATTAAGCTCTTTTAAAGAGTTATTGGAATGTTTTTAACTGAAATGAGTTATTAGTATTGGCATCTAGACAATGATCAGCAAAACTATTCTTCGAGAATAGTGCAAGGTGTGAATATAAGTACTCCGTACTACGATATGATCCTGGTTAACGGAACTCTAGGAAAAGCCAATCCTGAGTTGAGAGAAACTTTGGGTTTGTCAAAAATCCCCGGCCCGCCGAAAGTCACCAAGCCCCTCAATGCGTCAGTATAGAGCATTTTGTAAATCGTACCAGAATTGAAAAAAGATTTTCGTAACAAGAAAATTTGCCTACTTCTTAACTTTTAATGTAATTAAGCTAGTTCAAGTTATTGCTACAATTGTCCTTTGTAGAGGTTATACAGGAAAGAAACACAGTGTATCGATAATGTTTCCCAAATGTTTCTTTCTATATGGTATTAGTTAGTGAATTTGAGCTAGGTCCAATCAAAGTCAGTTACTGCTGGAATTATAGATTGAAGGTTATATTGTAACGCCATGAAAGGGAAAGTATGATTCGACTTAAATTTGTAACTGTTAGGATTATTTTTATTATTTTGAGAGTAAAAAAGCTGATTAATGGGAATCTAAACGAAGGTTTAGTTGGAACACAGTGTATTCAAACTCACAACGGTAACAAAAACAGTAACAAGGAAAATCAACAAAATTTTGCATATTGTAATCTTCATAACAACAATAATAATAACTACTGAAATTAGTTCATCCATAGGTAAGAATTGAAATCAAATATTTAATGAAAATACATTGTAAATGTCTACAATTTTACTAGTAAAATGGTTTTCAAAATTCACTAGTAAAACGTTGTTTCGGCAAACTGATAATCAATGTTATTTTTTGATAAAACAGTGTACCGGTTACCGTTTCGCATCGTTTGCCCATCCTACTTGTAAATACTTTGATCACAAATTGGGAAAGCTCTAATGATCGGCCAAAAATTACTATTGTGTGAGCATAAATGTCTAGATTAGGTTTGTAATCTTAAGAAAGAAACGTTTAAAAAACAGAACTGTGGATTGAGAAAAGGGTTTTATCTTACTTGAAAGATTAGATTTATGCAGTACTGAAATGTTGCTAAAGTAAAAAAACCACTAACTGATAGATGTAGTTAGTGAATTGCCTCTACTTTCTACCTAAACTATATGTGAATGAGCAGTAACTATTGTTAATAAAGTTAATGCTAACTTTCTATTAGGCCCCAAAACCAATCAACTGCAAAAACCAATGACAATAAAGGAACTTCGCAGAACTTCCTCATTGTTGAAAGTGAAAACTAAGTTGCCCACTATAAACGCTGATAAAATGTGAATAAGTTATTAATATAATTATGAAGGAAGAATTGATGAAGTATATGTAGTATAGTTAGTATGCGTATTGTACTGGAAACTAAAATTGAATTGGAATTTCTCGTTTAGCCTTCATGCCGAGACGAAAAGGTTCAGAGTTCGAATGTTGATAGTGTAATCATATTTCAACTTAGAACATAAATTTAAAATGGCTTTTGGTAGGGCTGAATTCACTTAGTTTGACGTTGAACTCGCACTTCTCACCCACTATTGTAACAAACAAAGAACAACAAAGTGCTGAGAACTAAGTGTTAATTCAGTGTTTCTTTATTCTAAGAGCAAACTGAGCAAGTGTGTTGCTATCTCTCGTATTAACCAAACATAGGTATAGTGAATGAAGAATAGTGAGAAGAAACTGATTCCTTCGGCAAATAGACGACGTCGACCAGTTCTCTTCCCATCTATCTTCACAATAAACAGCCTGTAGCCACCAATACCCAAATGGCGACACACGCGAAAAAGACCGCTGTGCGAGAAAACACGAGAGCCTACTAATAGCTCTCACAATTCACAAATCAACAAACAAATAATCTCATTTTACTCTCTTTGTTTGGGAAAACATTTGCGAAACAAGAAAGAAAACTGCGTTTGCGATAGCACGTCGTTTCTTTCATCTACTGTGAACTACGTAACAAGAAAACTACGACTGACAGGCGATAACCATTAACGTATGCCACAAGTCACCTAAAGCGAACAGTATCCGCACCGTTTGAAATCTATGAACAATTCTAGCGCGCACTGAAAACCAGAACAGTATCTTTAATTTCAGCAATGAGAGAATCCAGTAATCGAAACATTTTATTGGAAAGAATCAACATACAGCAATTTTCGAAACTACTATATTTGAAGAAAACAACAAACAGATGGTACATATCAAGATGACAAGGTTCATGAAAACTCAGTTGCAAACATTATGGAATAAAGGAATAAGGCAAAATGTAGCTTGATGAGGAATTCCTTACTAGCACAATTAATGAAAGAACACTCAGAACATATAAACAATCAAACAATAATTGTTTTCATATAAATCGAAGGCACATATTAAACAAACATCAATCAAAATCAAAAAGAAGAAATTTCAATAGAGGTTAAGGGAACATTAATCTAATATGAGTGACAACATTATAAAGCAGCCAGTGTATTGTCGATGGAACGAAGTGTCGCATCTTCTTTCCGCTCCTGCTCCTTTTCGTCAAATTCGCTAAAAAAATTACAATCAGCTAATGATAAAGTAATCATAGTTAGGCGACCGCGGTATTTGGTTCAACTTCCTCTTGTTCTCGCCCGGTGCCACGTATTTCAAGATACAGCAGTTGTAAGATAATTAAAATCAACAATAAGCCGTCATCATGCTGTTAGAAAAATTCAATGGTTAACCAACTCACCATTTCAAACGAGCTTCTTCCTGTGCTTTCTTTGCTTCCAAACGCTTAGCTTTGCGTACTTCGAACCAATCTGAGCAGCTTTGAGTTCGCAGACGGGCAGCTACCCTAACCATGGGCAGCCTGGCTAAACAATAAAAATACGTTATTTAAGAAATTAAACCACAAACCGGCATAAACTTCTCCTTCCTTTGTGATTTTATCGGTGTATAAGTTGGATGTTTCATACCAGCTAGCCAGATAGGATTGGAGCTCAAGAGAACAGCTGTTGAATTTCGGGTACTAAAAGGAAGATAATGCCAGAGGAGTTATTGAAACACGTTACCTTTTCAGCCATTATCATAAATTCATGATAATGCTCTATCATCTCCATATCGTCGTTGATCCAATCATTAACTTTGCCAAACTCTTCTTCGTAAACTCGTCTGTCGTATTTCTCGAAGCCCGAATTTTCCATACAAGTTCTGTGAAATAAGAAATAAAACGCGAGGATAAGTACAAATTCACCTATACAAGACATATGATCCTTGTCTCGGGAAAATACGAACAAAATCCCCTTTGCGTTCAGACTCGAGTCGCAGTTTGTTCATAAATTGCCGCGTACGGCTTTCTGTAGTAATGCTTCTCGGAACAAAAGGTTCGCGAGATCCCGATCGCTATAATAGTAAATTATTACGTTACTATACTCGATTTCGAAACATACCCTTGTTCCACTGATCGTCCTTTTGACAGCAAGCGACTTCTTTAGCCGTGGAAAACTTTTTGCCGCTGGAGCCTTGTCCTCAATATCGTCATTTGGCGATTCTAAAATAATAGCTAACTAGAAATTACAATAATAGCTTACCATTTTCAGACTTGATAATTTCAGCATTACGTCTGTTGAAGAGTGGAACGCATGCTAGATTGAGGAGATCACAGATGAGCCTCGATTTCACCAAAGAATCCAAGGGAGCATCACTACAGCAATAAGTAGAAATATGACACAATGACTAGCTTACCATGAAAGACTAGGAGAAAGGTTTACTTCGAGCAGCCAAGGTTTTAACTTCTCGTCAATCAAGACGTCGAACCCGAAGAGCTCGAAATTGGTTCCTATATGCTTCAAGGTGGTCCGACTGGATGAAGCTATGAGATTTTGAACAGAGAGAAGGGATTTGATGACGATATCTTCTATGCGCAACATCAATACTGAATACACGTTATATTTGAAAATACGACAAAAGCTCACATTTGGAGTCATGTCCCAAATTTTCAACATGGCGTAGAAGGGCCCCTAGTGTCCATTTATGCCCGAAATCCTCAGTGGACATACTTTCGTTCCTTAACAAAGAGTTATTTAGTCGTAGAAAAATGAAACCTTATGAAGTCCTTGCTGTTCTTATTGATTGAATAATTTGTTAAATGTGTGAATTCATCACGAGCATCCTGAGTGTATTTTCCGGAGGCCAACCTAATAAGTTAAATAATCTCTATAATGATACAAATACAAACCGTGTTAAACCTTCTGAATAGATATATGTAACGAGTGGATAGAAGGAAGTAACTGCCACATAAATTCGCAGATCGAACTTGTGTCCATTAACCGTAAGCGGTCGGTCAATATACCGAGAAACTAGAAGCGGAGTATCAGAGGGAATTTCTTCAACCTAAAAGAGTATTTTCAATTACTTAATTGTAGATAAGCTAACCGAGTCCGCAAAAAATATTCCTCTGCCTTGGGAAGCACTGACGGGCTTCACAATGAATCGTCCCAGCGAGGAGTCCGAAGAATCATCAGAGTTGCTAATAGTTTCTAGTGACTGAGACATCCTCGCGCTATCCCGAGGAGTGACAAAAAACTCAGGGATCTAAAACAGTCGCTAAAAAATGAATATTTTTCTACACTTACGAAATCGAACGCGCTCCCAAATAATGTCATCGATCTTGCAATATTCTCATAAAGTTTGTCTTTTCTTGTCAGCTCATCAGATCGCGGAAATTGGTTCAGCCGTTGCCTGAATTTTTTTCCAATCACTAGAAAAACCGAAAACCATACCAAGGCTGTAGAGTACGCATTTTATATGCATTCATATGACCACCAGCCCAGAGAAAATTGTACGAAGGATTCTTGCTGGAGCACTAATAAGAAAGATACCAATAAAACTAGGGGAAAAACTAACTTGAGTGAATCCATAACTGTGAAGAAATGTTTTGATAAGCTTCGTATCACTTCTGACCATCTTAAAGGCCATTTGATAATGTTCACCAATCTAAAAAAATCGCAGAAAATGTGACGCAATTAATTACCAAAATACCTTGGTAAACTTGTCTTCTTTCAATTCTTCGGTATTTTTACCAATGTAACGTAGACTGTCTGTTGTAAAGTTTATAAACTGAAACGTAGGGTAGTATGAGCAAATGAAAAAATGCATACCTCTAGTGAACCTTTGCGTTGGACAAAATTACTGGACGAGCCAGATGTTGACCCAGGGGAGACAGCATTGTCCCCGAAGAACTCTTGTGATCCGGATCTGAAGAAGAGCATAATAACAGAGAAAAGAATGGTAACATACTCAGTGCTGGAAGTGGATGGGACAGTTCCAGTAATGACTAGGCCGAAGGTAGGAGGCATTCCAAGCCAATCAGATACCTTCCTCAGGGATCTTGTGGGATCAAGAGATCTGAACGAATAGAAATAATATGAGATATAGTAAAACATTACGCACGCACCGTTTTCTATTTGAGAATTTCATAGCTAATACACAAAAAATGAGAAAGACCTACGCTTATTAGCGCCTTTATCAATGATAAAACCGGTAATTGATGCACCGAACTTTTGCGAAATGCGTGCAAGCTATTGACATCCGAAAAGAACAGATAGATTTTAGGTAAGGTAACCACCATTGAATTAAATGTAATGAAGAAATAAAACTTTATTAAAATATCACAGAATTACAACACGTATTATGCATAGTACTCAATATCTACAATGAAACATTTACAACAAAACAAAATATATAGATCTTAAGCATCTGCTGTCACCACTGAAATAGGGTGGAAAATTGTAGGCAGCATCACTCCGATCTAAAGAAAAACAACAACACTTGTAATACAGGATAAATAGAGTACCTGGTGATAGATAGATGGAGCAAGTCCGGCTGGCAAAACGAAGTTAATGTTGTAATGAACCGAATTAATGGCAGATCCGCCAGAGGCAGTACTGCAAACCTAAACATATTTAATTGAATGACTAACAAGAGAAAATAAACACCTCAATTAAATATCCTTTTACGCACTTGAAGATCATTTCTGCCCGGCGCATACACCAAGTGGTGGTAGTGGTTTCAGAAGGCTTTTCAATCAACAGCAGTGGAATATACAGTGTTGAAATACCAAGTGAGGCTGCCAGTCGAATAATATTTCGGATACCATTTAAACATGGATGTCTGGAATAGAAAACATAAAATGATGATGTATCAGTGAAGTAAAGTGTAAGGGTGGATAACAGCAGACTAGTACTTCTCCCGATGAAAGGCCTAGAAATTTAATCGCCTGACAAATAAAATATGCCTCCTAAAAATAAAGGGAAAAGTTCCCCCCGAATTCTGGTTGGTCGAAACTCAACGGGTCGGGCCAGCATGAACTTGAACAGTCTGGCTAAAACGAACCTACTGGATATCTCGGTATTTTGCAAGCTGTCATCAGACACTAGGTGAAACATTATCTGCAAAACATATCCATACGTTAATATTAGTTTTAGAACATACCTGTGCATGTAACAGATTTGAATGATGCGTCACGTAAACATCCCCAACTTCGAGAATGTTGTTCTCATGTGACACTTTTGGTTTTAAATAGCTGTCCTCTACCGAAACTCGCCGGCTACTTTCTCGCTGAGGATTAGCGGCTAGCGTCTAAAATTAAATAGTATATTACTCAATTTCTATGTTTCACTGACTGATTGAGAAACAGCAGAAAGCTGTGTAGCCAGCGAGTCAAAATGCAGTTCACTTGAACGCTCGCAAACACGCGAAAAATCTGAAATGGTAAATATTTAATTAGAATAAAGGCAAATATTAGCTAACCTGATCTATTATTGATATGATATAGAGGATCTTTGGGGACTATGAGAGTCATAGCAGTCAATGAACGACCGTAGAGTGACATGGCCATTTGGAGTCTGGTTTCCAGTCCATAGTTCTAGAAGATGAAATAACAAAGAAGACAACTTTATAAAACCTACATGGGCCGTCCGTGGGTCGCATAAATTAACCAGTGTATCAGCTGATAATAATCGAGCGTTGTGCATTGACTTCAGCTGCGCACCTACAATGGTGGATTCACTTTCAGTTTACATGAAATTAAACACACCTATATAAAAAGTAAAACTTTCGTCGAGTGAATCGGTTAATAATTCCTTGTCGGATCTGCCAGCATCGTAGCTGGCATCAGCGGGCAATCTAAAAAGGGAAATATGCTAAGTAAATAAACTTGGACGAACGCAATGTGTTCCATCATGCATTGCGAAGCACTTAAATGCAACTCTGTTGCTGAATCTAAAAAAACATAATTTCGCTAAAAAAGATAGATGCGGTACCTGGCGAGTGAATGGATTCCACCATATTCCGGTATATTTTTCTATGTTGTTCAGCTAAAGCCTCGATCTGGCAGGAATATGATTCATACATTCGCTGAATCAATTAGGTTGAAGAGTTTGTCGAGAGAACTACATACCCGCATTCTTTCATTCAACTTGCTAAGTTGATGTGGATGATCATCATCGACTGTTCCAACTGATTTCAGCAAGATGGATTCACATTCTTGGGATATTTGTTCGATTTCCCATTTTCGTGCTCTTATTAACTGCGACATCTGCGAGAATAACAATTTTGGACTAACGATAAGTGACAAACCTCCGTCTCCATTTCCACTTCTTTTCGAACAAGGCTCATAAGTTCGGCACTTGTAGAGTTGTGCATAACATGGCAAAACTTCTCAGCAAACGATGTTTTAGTATATTGTGCAGAGGGGTCATTGTCAAATTCAAACTGGAAAACAGAAATAAGACTATGCGAACACAAGAACTACCTTAGACAGAGAATCATCCAGATTATTTGTATTTCTTGCGAGGAACTTTTCAAGCAGGTCATCTGCTAGTTCATCCTGATACTTCTGCAGCTCCTTGGCGATAAAAGGTGCCAATTCATGTCGGACGTGTTCCTCTGCAAAAATAGGTTAATAGGTAAAGCGTAAGCTTAAAAACAAACCTACTCTGGGGAAGTATTCCTCAATTTCCACACCATCGGGCAACGGAATGGGGACATCTACCGACTTTGAGGAGTTCGCCGGACTGAATTTGACGAACTTTGTTGGTATTACAAAGGATTTCTTCAATGTATCCATATTCAACACGAAAATTTTAACTTATAAATCTTTTAAAGTGAAAAATGCTGCGAATTGAAAAAAAATAAAATAAAGGACTGATGGTTAATAAATAGAGCAACATTTGCAGAGTGGGTGGAAACTCAAGTAGAATTTCAAACGCTGCAACGCAATATTACACTTTGTCCCTCATCAGAGAGATTTTTTGTCTGTTTCTTTTTCATGAGCCAGGGCTATATGTCTGTTTTACAATCTCTTACAATCGATCAATATAACACCTAAGCGTTAAGCTAATAAACACACTTCATTAACCGAAATGATATGTACAACCAAATAAATAAAAATGTTACAAACATAAAAGTGAGACCATATTCACTTTGTCAAACTAATCACCAGATTTCTAATCTGTTCATCGTCAGGCACATCAGTCCACGAGGCTGGAGGGGCCAAATGAAAACCAGCCATTGCATTACGTATTTCATCAACCTTTTCTGTAAACAAAAACGATTCTGACGAAAAGGTGAAGTATTACCTGAGTTCAAACTGATGTCAACGGGCTTGTGGTCAATACAGCAATTGTGCTCTAGCTTGGGTAACGTAGTAACCATCTAGCAATACAGTAGTAGAATTCCAAAGGAAATGCATACCTTTTTTACTTTTTGGATAACCATTGGATCAGTCGAACTACTATTAGATCCGGGAAAAGCGCAATAATGGATTCCTACCGATTCTCGAGTTTCCTGAAGGAATTTGATTGAAAAAAATGGCAGGCTATCAAATAACCTCGGCTTCCATAGAGTTATCTTCGGCATCTTCATTATAAGAATTTTGATCGGCCTAGAAAACTGATGTTATTATTTTATCAGCAAAATCCTGACTTCGCCGTCTGATGAATTTAGAAGATCAGCGGGAATGGTTTGATACCCGGCATACTGCTGATCGATTTCGTCATCAGTTTCCGGGTCGGTGTCCGGAAAATCTGAAACATTCAGGATTATGAGAAAAGGATCATTAGCTGTCACTATAGAAACAAGAATATACCTGATTCATCTGCCGAATTGGATGCTTCACCATCCTGCACGACACGGCCCATTCCATTGAACTCCACTGCAAATCCAACATTCCATCCTTCCGCTTCGTAATCGTGTACTAAATTATTATTTTTAAATAATCTTTTTTGTCTTAAAAATAAACCAACTTTCGTCTTCTATGGTCCTGGTTTCGTCGGCTGCGTTGTCAGGGTGAGGTGGTATTGGGGGCATTGAACTGAATAGTAAATTTCAACCGGATATAATAGCATACTTTTTTAGAAAACAATAGATTAAATGGAAATAGCAATCTAACTAAACTAGACCATTTTTTGCCAACGTAGTTTCGCTCTAGAATTGTGGGTGTCCTGGGTTTACCATCGGGTGGCGGTCATTGCAAAGTCCAACCAACTCAAAGTGTGTCACAATGGTCATTGAATTTGTTTTCTCTCATTTTCTCATTTTTGCTTGAATTAATATTCATCTCTGTTTATCACTATTGCACTTATATACCTCTTTAGACATTCGGTCATTTACACACTTTCTTTTGGTGCTAGGGTTCGCTAGTCTCTTTATTGCAAAATTATGCCCCGTATCTTTCCTTATTGACAAAGTTTGCCTTTTTTACATTTTTGTGTAATGTAGCCCATAACTTGTTTCTGCCTACCTTGCTATATTTCGAGCGCTCGGCGGTTCCGTCATGCCTTTGGGACGACGCGTTTCGCAATTATTGATTTCGCGACGCGCAGTGGGCCAACTTGCTGAAGGCCAGCCATCGCTTTCAACGAGCCCGTTTTCTCATCGATTCTTCGCTTTACGCTCCGTTTCTTGCCAGAATGTTTGGTTTCTTTGCCATGGGCAGTGCACCTAATCTCATATACCTTAGTTCCTCATTCTCGTAGTTTTCATCATTCAGTGCGCTTATTTATATATTTGTTTACATGTTTACCTTATCCGGCAGAGACAGCCTACCATTCATTAGTCATAGTTGAATTTACTAATACGCTTTTTATTCTCACTTACATTGCTTAACTTTATTTTTGATATGCAATTAATATTTCGTATTCTTTCAGGGGTTTATAAGCCGTTGCTTTGATTTTTACACCAACAATCATCAGACATGGACCGTAAGTTTTATTTTAATTTTCTAAGATGTGTTATCGCGGAAGTAAATAATTTTATCATCGTAATTGTTTCAGCCCAAGGAGCACCAGAAGGTGGAGCCGGAGGAAGTGGACCTCGTCCTTCCAATAAGCGCTTGCAGCAAACTCAAGCTCAGGTCGACGAAGTTGTTGGAATTATGAAGGTATACGAACTCACTTGATTAGCTGATTGAAACGTATTTCTAGGTTAATGTCGAGAAGGTTCTCGAACGTGATCAGAAACTTTCCCAGTTAGACGATCGTGCTGATGCTCTCCAGGTAATTTCTTTTGTGATATTATACAAGTCATTTGTATTTTTTAGGAAGGAGCCTCTCAGTTCGAGAAGTCTGCTGCTACTTTGAAGAGAAAGTACTGGTGGAAGAACATCAAAATGATGATCATCATGTGTGCCATTGTCGTCATTCTGATCATCATCATTGTGCTCTGGGCTGGTGGAAAGTAAACAGCTGCTTCTTCACGTTCATTATACCTTCCCCCACCTGTAAGCTTTCTTATTTGTCCTATACGCAGTTTGCCTTTTAGTTCTAATTGGGCGGTGAAATATTATATTTATTGTTTTCAAATCTCCACCAAACAATCGTATGTTATTATTGTGTACATCTTTCTTGGTTGTGTGTATCACTTTGTCCATAGCTATACGCTAGTGGATTTATTCTTGTTACATGCACCATTTTAACTTTTAACCTGTTCATACCAACTTGTTATAGCAACCTTCTTTCTGCTCTTCAATATCTTCCTGGTGTTGCTATTTCATGTGCAAAAATAATTTATTGTACCAATGTATGTAGACTTCTTATTTATCCTTGCTATACGTTTCCAATCTGAATGACTGTCTTAGAAACATTTAGTGAAAACAATAAACGTATATATGCAATTATCTGTTGTATTTTGGGCTAATGTTGTGACAGAAGTTATATTTCGGTGTTGTTGAAAGGAGTTGGGATTAACATTTGGTCTAGGCGGAGGGGTATGTCTGTCGATCAGACGGCTTTCTTCAAGGCAAGGGCGAAAACCCTGCACCAAAAGAAACTGAAGGAAGGCCGGCCGGAAACCTCTGAAGGTATAAATCATGTGTAATGGTTTTCTGTGAAAAATATGTTCAGAGACGCCCTTGCTTGTTTCCAAAGATGTATCCTATCGGAGTATTTGTTCTTTTGCCGAAGGAATTCGTCGTGATGCTGCAGATTTCCAACACCTAGTCATTTCTAGAAGGTACTCTATATATTCGTTTGTTAATACTTTGTGTGAAAGTGGAAATTTTTTGATTCTGTTGACGTAAATGCGTCAAATCCATGTTGTTGATATCATGTTTCAATGTAAATATGAGAGATTGGACGTTCCACTAAGGATAATGACATAATATAATATTGACTGCTTAAGACGGGATTATCTGACGTTCAACACTCCGTCGCCACCAATGTCCAACCAGGAGAGGGATGAATTTGATCAGGAATCTGAAAAGGTACAAATTATAAATTTGTAAACAATTAATTGGTGGAGATTTGCTTGAAGGGTGTATGTTATATGATGTTGCATTCTACAGTTTTTTTGCAGGCTCTCATGGTTCTGTCGAGTTCACTGGACAAATTATCAGCAAGAGTAGTGGCAGAGATTTCAAATGAGTTACAACGGCAACATCTGCGGGCCGTTGTTGACATAATGCGAATATATTTGAAACAAATTGCCAAGACTGTTACAAGCATGAGGTTAGTTACTATTGGCTTATATCTTTGATATAATCGTCCTTATTCCAGGGAGCTTCGCATTCGCAGTGCTAAGCAGATGAAGAATAATATGTCATTCTCTAGTCTTGCTAAAGTGTATCGAGACAAGCGAAAACGTGAGGAGGATCGACAGTCACCCTTTGAAATGGTAGAATCCTCACATGTCCGAAGACGTCACCATAGTTTGTTAATTGCTCCTACCAAATACTTAATTTCTTTAGAATCAGAAGAATGCCACGATTTTAACGACGAAAGTAATGTGTTGACGAATCGGATGAAATCGATTGATGTTCATACAAAAGATTTTCACCAAATTGAACATGAGATGATGCAGGAAGCTGGAGATGCTTTTCAGGTTCACCGATGTAGTAGACTGATTAATAATTTTCTGCATATTTCAGTTGGGTCAAGACATTTCTGAATCTGAAAAAGTTCAGTTGGTCCTTGAAAATGAGCGTGTTTTTGCTAAATTTGCTCAAAGCAATGTTGAAATGAATAAGATCGAATCGCAAATAGTCGAACTGCAAAATCTACAAGAAACATTGTCTGAGAAGGTTTGTTTCCTGAATCAAAATATGTTATTATTTTATTAATTTAGCTGACAACTCAAGACAAAGATATTGAACTCATAAATGAGACCGCAATTCATACCAGTGAAAATCTTCGCGATGGCAATGAGTGGATACGACAGGTATAAAACTAACCGCATGGTTTACTTGTAGTTATGTTGGGATATTTTGATCTATTCAACCATTTGCCAAGTTGATTATGAATTGTACTGCATATCAGACTTCTAGTTTCTGCTATCGAAATACAAAACTTCAAGATGCAGTCGACGCGTATACCTACCATATAATTTTGTCTGTTGTAATTTTATGTGACTTTTCAGGCTATTAGCAACTCCGCTGGACGTCGTGTCATTCTTCTTTTTTGCATTATTGTGATTACTATTTCCCTCCTGTTTCTCGATTGGTATAATCCTTAACTACGGTTTGTAAATATTTCTTTTTTTCTTGCGGGTTTTCATACTGGCAATAGTCTGTAATTGTGATATTTTTACTAAATAATAGTAGGCCTTTATCTGTATTTATTCATTCTTTTTTTCAACCAAATGCAATGTGCACATCTAAATCACAAACTTCATATCATATGTAATAATATAGTGCATAAATTTAAATAAAACTCTTTGAATAATTGTATTACTTTGTCAATAATTTAAATATTTGATAATGATGAATAAACAATGGTTAAATTCAGAACTACTAGGAGACATAGATAAGCTAAAGATTCTTTGACTTCTTCGGGATCTTGGATAATTGTTGAATAGTTGTATAAAAAGGCTAATTGAGGAGGAAAGTTTGTGAAAGTGAATGGTCCTAAATGGATAGACAGTTTATTGGTTTGCATTTCTGTCATATACTGTGGTTTTCAGATCATCTTTTGATATAAATGAATGGGTTTAGTTCATATTTTATTGGAAGTTTTCCGTACCACCTGATGTAAGTTCTTGTGCTAGGATATTATCATAACGGCAACAATAAAAATAAGGAATATGTTAATAAAATGATTGCTTGAGTGATTGCATCCATCGCTGTCACAGGACTGTACACAACCGTTGTAGTGAACTCCTTCGTATTTGAAATGACCACAGTGACTGATTCTGACTATTTCTGAAATAGCAAGGATGAACCATTGGTTGCAGATTGGCTAATTTTGAATGTTTGAATGGAATTTGTGAAATCTCAGACTGTTAAGCTATTCCTGGAATCTCAGTTGTCTTCTATAAGCTGAACCTTTTGTGAATTTTCATGTGGAATTAAGCAGTTTTGGAATATGTCGGACTTTTGATGTACTTTTTTATTTACAATTGAATAAAGCTGCAAGTGACGGATTATCCATAAGCACCCCACGAAATAGTTCAAAAATCGTAAAGCTTTTTAAATAACTTTCATACATCTTGTAGCCCAATACATAATATTCTCATCTGCATTCACTTTTTTCGCAGCAACTATTTTCCGAATAACCTCGCAAGTGCATTAGCAGTATAGCTCTAAAGCAAAAAGGTACATGTTTTGATTTCCTCTATTTCAAATTAACGCGCTTTCCGTGAATTCTGGCTGGTTGGCTGGCTTATTTGGACGCCGTTTCATAGATTTGCTTTACGAAGACATTGTCCTTTTTTCATCCGAAAATATTCGAAGAGCTGGCACACCTACGGAGGCAGCTAGCATCGGCTCAAAGTGGGCCGTGCCAGCAGGTTCTGGCATTTCTCTGCCGGGGCCGGCGTTTTTTGCCATTTGTCACGTTTGCCAATATAAGCACGACTGCTCGCGCAGAATGCAGCGCGCGCGTTAAAACTGCCCGGAAGTTAGTCGTAAAAAATGAGCATGCTGTGGCGATATTAGTACTCAGTGGGAAGGAAAATATCAATGTGGTAGAGTGTAGGGTAAAAGGATTAATATATCTTTTTCTCTCTTCTTAAAGAGAGAGAAGTTATGCTGTGCAGAGTGAATAGGGCAAAGTGGCTTTGTTAGGAATGCAAGGGAGCAGATATAGAAGTGATACTCTTGCAAGTGAATTGATCATATGCGGGATTGAGGATTACTAAAAGATTGAAGGAAAGGTAAAATGAATGATGGAAAGTTGATTACTATACTATTATTTTTGGACGGGATAAAAGAGAGGTCGAGCCTCACACAAACTTTTTTGACAGTATTTTACTAGTATAGCTGGTGTACCCATTAGTATTCGATTCTCCCCTGTATATCTATTTAGCTATAACTGAAGTGTGAATGAAGGAAGTTCGGAATTGGTTAATTGCATTAACTTTTCAAACGATAAAGTAAAGGATAAATAGTCTGAGTAGCCTTACAGTTACCCAGAAAATATTATCAATTCATATATATCCATATATCATATATATGAAATAGAGAACCATATTAATGGAAAAACCTTGTGCAAGAGAAAAATAATGTTACTTTCAATTTCCCTAACGATCCAAAGAAAATCAAAAACTATTTTCTTTTATTCTTTTAACAAACACCTTTAATATCTCGATGCAAAGTTCGAACTAATAGTTTGGAACAATATTTTAGCATTTTGAGTAAGTACTCCGTATAATTTAGTCTAGGGTTCCACCTATATTTATATTCAGTGTATACTGTAGCCCCTATGTTACCTGTGTCAGCTGTGAGAGTTCCCGAATCCAGTGCGCAAGTTCGTATCACCATGGTTTTTGAGGCGTTATCCGCTAAAAATAGTCAGAATTGCCACAAAATATGCAGATTTATGCCCATATCATAGCATTTTATGCATAATTGCTGTTTACATTTTGTATATTTTGTAAAATATCAGTTTTTGGAATTATTATTTTCCTTGTTTGAGGGATATGGACAGGAAATTCACAGGAGATATGACGTTATGTGTAATTAGGCAAAGTTTGAGGGAGAAAACAATCTTAATCCAAGAAAATCTGTCATTTGGCGATATTTGGGGGTTTGCAAGAATATTATACATTTTTGAAAGTGTCAAAGGCGTTGGATTTTGTATGTAATGACAACCAGTATTTGAAGTGAACTGATTTGATTCACCAAATCGGAAGTAAATGAATTTTAAGTAAGTTTGCAGCACAATTGATCTTTTATATATTCAGGAGGGTTTAGAACTTAATATGGACAACGTTTATGACTATTTTAAGTTGCATTTGAAAACTTCTGACCATAGATTGTTAAACTGTTTTAGAAGGTATCGCTATATAACGAACACTAAGTTTTTCTATTTTAAGTTTATTAACGCGTTAGGAATAGTCTCGACTTCAAAAAACGATGCAACATTTCAGGATCAAACATTTGCAATCTCTATTTATCTATTGGTTCATTAACTTTACATTTTCCAATTGAGGAAGAATGCTATCCAATCCCAAAAAAGGGAATATATATGAATTACAACTCCCGTCATACTAAGGAATCCCTATATCGGCTTATTAATAATAACTTTATTACGATGAATGAAGCTCAAATGTAACTTCCTACTCTAATACTAATTCCACAGTATGATTTCTCTTTAACACAGAATAGATCCCTCTAATCCCTATTTTTTGCGTAGGCCCTTTTTCTCTTAACAATAAGGAGCTCTCCACACATCTTTTAAATTTTTCATCAGCTCTGCACCCAAACAGAGGAATTTACAATGTTTCGGATTCATTAGTATGCTAGACTGACTACAACAGAAACAAATAAGACTAATGTATCTGAGGGTTGTAATGATACTTCTGCTATCTTAGCCGACAGACGACTCTCTTACAAGGGTATACGGTCCAGATGCTTGGATTCGAGCATATTTTTACAACGGATCGCAGTTATCGAACGAAAATAGATTCAAAAAAGAAATTAATAGCGTTCCAGTTCAACCTTTGCACTTCCTAATTGCAAGTAATTTGTCGATCGGCTGTAGTAGGCAAGATGTGATTCCTGGGATGGGCTTGAACCTCAAGTTCGAGTTGTTTTTGGTCGGTTCGCCCAACTATAGTATCTGGGATCTCAATTTAAATTTGCAGTAGGTTCAGAATATATATATATATATCTATATATATATATATATAGTCAGT
>JAQGAV010001241.1:0-22377 GCA_034691345.1 Phasmarhabditis papillosa
GGCGCGAATCAGTCTAGGTTTGAAAACAGACTTTATATTTTTAAGTATTATCAATAATATTAAATTAATCCTATTGTGTTTGCTAAAGGTTATGGTAAACACAGTGACGTCAACGGCCTCTAGATCTACCGGAAGCTTTGCACATTCCCACAAAACATGCTCATAATACTTCCTCTTAATATGGGCGCAAAGTGTTGGCCGGTCCGAAAAACTTCTAAAAACTATGGCCCCGGCGCGTTTGAGAGCCCAGAAGTTTGGAGCATCGGAACCTGCGGAGTGCGGAATCCCGAACTTAAAAAGTAACTCGTTAGTTGGGAATATCTTTTGAACGAGTGAATTCTACCTTAGGAACCCCTTAGTTTGCCAAATATTATTCCGTGAAACTTTTTTTTGCTTCTTGGCATTTGGTGATAAGAAATTTTGCGAACATTTCACATTATCTAGGAATTCGGCTTCCTGATAAGCCTATTGCACCGGGCAGTCTATCATTACACTGGTATAGAGAACACTTCTCCGCTGTAAATATTTGGCGCTGTATAGCTAAACTAGATGGACAAATATGCTCTAATGATAATGCAGCTTCAAGAACGTTGAAGAAACTACCGAAAACTTGAGGTCAGAATCAGGGTTGTTCGGACAGACGGTTCACAAATTCCAATTCCAGACATAAGAAGGAAGTGCCGGAATTCGGAAAGCGGAAACCGGAAAGCGGAACTTCCGGACATCCCTGGTTAGAATGTTATCTTGGAACTTTCCGATTTTGAAACCATATTATGTGGTTAAAAGATCTATCTAAGGCTGAAATATCCCAACCTGCAATACAGGAAGCATCTACCTCCCAAAAACAGTTCCCAAATCCTTACTTTTATTGTTGAAGAAAGTATAGTCGAATTCAGAAGTAATACCGACGTGTAAGCTGCGTATTTTACCATTTTTACCGCAGGCAATTTACGCGCGCGGAACCTGTAATTGCAAGTTTCCCTTCATTTCGTATGTAGCAGAGAAAAATGTATTTCCGCCTTTGGCAAATCTAATTTCACACCGCTGTATTATTCTTGAAGCCTACTATAAACATATAAATGAACTCTGTATTTTGAAAAGTTACGTACTTCAGGCTAATATTCTCGTCAAAATACGCCCTATTGCCAAAATCCCCCAAATGTGGCGCTGCAAAGTCAAAGATTATGGTTGGCCGCTGCAGGCTGCTTGCTATTCCTGGCTCTCCGCTCTGACTTGGACACTTGATGCAAATGAACGCCTTCTAGTTTAAATAAGATGCGCAGGTTGAGAAAACGTCATTAGGCCGAGAGAATGGACTTCCGGCTTGCAAAAACAAAATATATAAGTAAACTAACAGTAAATACTCGTCTAACTTAGACAAGTGGATATAGTCTGTAGCAAGAAAAAGGTCGAAAGTAGATGTTCTTGGTATGATTAGAAGCGCAATTTCTTGCTTGTTACTAGAAAAATCTTTTAGCGATGGTTTGATTTCAAAAAACCCATATACGTAATTGCGAAAGCCCTCGTTTAACATCGCACTTTGCAGCCTTTTTCTTGTTACAGACTATAGCTAGGAGTCAACTTTGACATTGAGGATTCAAAAAAGATTGATGCGCGGTATGACAGAGCAGTGGTGTTAAACAAGTGTTTGTACAACCCTTCTTAAAGCGGTTTTGAACTAAATATATGAACTTTTGAGAAAAAGCCTCAACACGGCTCGCCGCGCCCTAGGGCAACGGGACAGAGCAAAGTCAAATAGTAAAATTTTGGGGCTCAGTTCCTGGAATATTCCACCAAGGAAGTTATGTTTATTTATATGTTATTGGAAATGCCATAGCTCAATCTATGCGACTGAATTTTTTCGAATGATGTTATTACAGTGAACTTTGTATTTTAAGTTTAAAATGGGAGCACAGTAATTTAATGCCATAGTCTCCGTTGGCGCTCCGTGTACAACAAGCCTACTTAAAGTTTAGCAACTCCGCTGCAAGTATAGTCTGCTGCAAGAGCTAGGTTTCCAGGGCAGTATTCTTGAGATATGCGGTGTTCAATAAAAAAACTTATTTTTGAAGAAAATACTCCTAATAAAGTGAATTTCAATTCATATTTTTTTACACCACTGCTCCCAGGATGCTGCACTGGAATCCTAGCTGTTGCAACAGACTTGAGCCTAATTAGCCCAATCCAAACCGATACTTCTCAGCCAAAAATATGGTCAGGAAGTTCCTGTAACCTCTTTCTCGGAAATAGATTGTTATTGTTCTACCCTGGACGGATGACGTCACCACAATATATTATATTCTTGTTAGGCCGCTTCGCAGACTATATTGTACTAAATGCTGATTGTCTAGCGGTTCATGGAGAGTAGAATAATCGCTCTGGGAGATCGAAAACACGGTCTCTCTGTCAGGAATTAGCCTAATTTGCAGCAGATAATTGGAATGGTTAGTTCCGCAAAAGACGTAGAATGAAATGTGTAACTTTATGGAATTTGTGGGAATTTGTAAAAAAAACCTATTTTGCGCGTTTTGAAATGAGTACTTAGACCTTTAACTTCCATATGGTTTGTCGGCCGACTATAAACGTAATATGTAAAGCTAATGTTATGAAGCCGACTACGCAAAATTTGGCCCGTTTCGAGGTTAAACAAT
Source organism: Phasmarhabditis papillosa (assembly GCA_034691345.1). NCBI lineage: Eukaryota > Metazoa > Nematoda > Chromadorea > Rhabditida > Rhabditidae > Pellioditis > Pellioditis papillosa. The sequence continues at coordinate 2,652 of JAQGAV010001241.1, forward strand.
GTTCCGGACGGCCCCGAGATTAAAAAAGTTGCAGACGGGCCCGACCGACCCGATTCGTTTGTGGAGCCTGTTATGTATGTACATCTACTAGCAAACAGTTGTCTATATTGTAAGACCGTAAGAATATAAGCTCCATATAGTTCACTAACACCCACCAACTGTTATCACCTTAATCCGCTTTGAAGGCAGGATTAGATCGAGCCTCCAAAGAGTACGAATAGTCTTTAAAACGGAAAACTCCTAATCCGTACTCCGGGTTTAGTTCTGCTAAAAGGACAGATTGTGGAAAGGATGCTCTTGAAAGGGTTCATTCAAGATCCTGCACTTCAAACCGTGGCCCCTATTTCCTTATCAATGTGACCAAAAGGTGTTCCATTCAATTTGACCTCTGAAATTCAAAGCATACCTGGCAGGATCCAAAATACGGAAGCGCAATTTCAGCCTGGTAGCGTGTGTTTCACCAATTTTTTAAAGGATGTGCGTGGAGGATTTATCGGCCATTCATCACCAGCAGGAAATGTGCGGAATTATGGCAGGAAGCCGGCATTCCCAAGAAAAACCAAATAAGACACGGCGTTTCGTTGATTTGGTGGAATTTGTCATTTTCAGACATACATAGGAAGTCCTTGAAAATGTAAGGAATATGCTGTATTTTGATATTTTGAAGTTGGTTTCAAATCAAAATGACTGAATTAAATCAAAACGTTTCTTGTATAGTCTATAGCAAAAGATAGATTTCTAAATCCTGAGGAGTAGCTGTCTTATTTAAAAATGAATGTATCATTCAAGTAAAGGCATCCACTAGGCTAAAGGCGGGTGCTTTAGCCTAGTGGATAGAGCAGAAGTCTCTAAATCCGTGAGGATCTGAGGCTGCGGGTTCGACTACCCGTAGCTGCAGAAGGCTGGGAAACCAGCAGCTTACTCGTCCATTTTTTCGTGCCGCCCAAAGACTGAATGTTAGAAAGGAGCCGTCTCTGCTCAGAAGATTCCAAAATGAATGGCCGAAGCCCTGCCTCAAAGAAATCTACCTACAGGAAATAAAATACTTTTTTTAAAATACTTTAAAGGCTTCCAATCTTCATCCTTTTTATACAACATCACTGCTTCCCAAGATACTGCATTGCGAACGTGGGCCTTGATATAGACTATAATCTAGCTTATACTCGCTCAATTCACCCTAGGTGTCGTAGTTGAAAGTTGGGATAAAGTAGCAGTATCTCAAGAATATTATGAATTTAGTTGCATTGGTATAGTCGGCGGACTAATCGCTTGCAGTTAAAGGTCTAATAAATTAAAAATAGAGCACATCTTTGCTCTAAATTTGCTCTAACTACTCTAATAAGCCTACCGTAACCTCTTGCAAGCGATTAGTCCACCGACTATAGCTGTCTGAACAGATTTCCGAAAACACCGCGTGCAGTATATAACACTAACTTATGCAATATCCTCGTGAAATATTAAATATATGGTTTCAGTCCGCATGCAGTTCAGAACGACTAATATTATTAATTCTAAACTAACTAAACTTCTAATGTATGAGTAGATTCAAATGTAAGATGGAGTGTTAATTGCGTATTTTTAAGGAATCTTGCGTATATTATTTGATTTTTCTAAGATTTTAACACCACATTCATACTTTTGATCCTGACTGTAACACTAACCTTTCCACTTCCCATGAGCACAGTCTTCAAAAGACCTCCCTAATTGGTAATGCAAATAATGACACTGCTTGAGTTGTTTTTAGTTACGCAACCCTGCCGCACTCAAGTTACGTACTCTATTTGCGTAAATAATTAGGTTACTGTATTGAGTACCGGTTACTGTAGGGTGTCGCCGTGAGACCCAAGAATGCCGACAAGGTGCTATATTGTCTATTTCAAAACATACGTTGTCGCCTTAAGGAGACGCAGGAATATTCTAGAGACCAACCCCGAGAACCAAACACTCACATTTCTCCAGAAACTCAAAATATCTATATTATTTCATATGAATGCAAGCTAAGCGCTAATCCCCTCCCTTATAATGTCAGAAATCTAGAAAATTCTTCTGTTTTCGGGGTAGGCAACAGCACAAATCAATTGCAACATGCCACATACTAATGTTATTTACGCCTTCAGGTTTATTTTCCCCCAGGTTTTCTCGTAGCAGCCGCTCTAAGTGGGGGTAGATAGATTCCGGTGGCGTGAAATTAACGCCTAATTTGATTTGGTCGTGAAACTATTACAGGAATCAGTTGAAAGCGCGAAAGTTGCGGCGCAGAAGTTGCCTCAAAAAGATAGAATTTATAAGCGAGGTCTTGATGGTGTGGTGAATATGTTCAAATTGAACGATTTCAACTTTTCTGAACAGAAGTTAGTTAAATTATATCTAAAGTTGAGAAACATGATCTAAGAGATCGTTTGCGCGGAGCTACAGTTGGTTCAAAATATTGTCAAAAGAGCAACAATTTGCGCCTCGATGGAATTCTTAAAAATTTTATACCTCAACCCATACGTTCGTGTTAGTTTATACTAATTGTAATAAGTATACAGAAAAATACAAACGAAAAAGGTTCATACGGCTGGCATTTTGGGGTAATATTTGCTTCCAAACTTGTATAATCTCAATCAACTTTTCGAAACTTTCACCTCACATCCATATTAGTGCTCATTCTGTACCAACCAGACGACGGTTTTTCTTCAATAAACTCCCTCTTTCCCAACAGACACCGAAACGGCTCAGGCCTTCTAGATAAGTTTTATAGCGACCCTTTGCGGAGTCTGTCCCGTATCCAAAAGACTGCTCTTCTACCCCACGTCACCCACCTTTACAGTGATGGTTAATTCCGGTGGAGTGGTGCAAAAGTCTAAATTGGTCGCAATTTTGGCGGTGCCAATTTCCGGTAGCGAGAAGACACAGCTCGGAGAGCAGTCCATTTGCAGTCGTTCTTAAATTAAGATCTTAAAGGTCGGTGTGATTATGGAATAAAGATTGCTTAATGAATCAAAGTAACGCAATGAGTTAGAAATAATCTGGTGAATTCAATGAAGAAATTTGAAATGAAAGATGAACATAATGAAATATTTCAAATTTCAAAACAGTGAAATAATTACGAAGTCTCTAAACTACTATAAAGTTCACAGAAACCGCAATTTAGATCTACGGAGTTTACGGATTTAGTTTAGAAACGACTTTTCTACACTTTTTGGGCTCATGAGCAGAGGGGAATCGAAAGAGATGACGACATCAAAACTGGACAAATTGAGGCAATAAAAGTCTATGAATATATTAGCATAAAGTTAACTGCAAGCGGAACAGGTGGCAAGTCTAAGGTCAAAACAGTAACTAACTAAGTTTGCCAGTTGATAACTCTGTACTACTTTGACGCTCAAAAGGTATAAACAATTTGGGGCCCGAGAATTTCAAGGCACTAGAAACCTATACACACGGTATACTGGACTGACTCTAGAATGATTGGAAACATAAATAGCAGCAAAGGGAGCTAAAAATACTGAAGCGAATAAAGACGCAGATATCGACAACTTCTTTGACCAAATATCAGGACTGGCAAAAGTGAGGGCCGAACCGGGCCGGTCCGTACTTTTGTGAAACGAGGGCCAGGCCTAGAAGTTCTGATAAGAGGGCCGGCCATTGCCACCCCTGCCAGGCATCTTAGATTCAAGTGGTAGTGAAAATGGCGGATTACTAGACAATAAAAATCATAATAAAAAACATTTTATTATTATTTTTATGCTGCTTTAGTTGGAAAACACGAGAAAGCCATTCATATTGTACTCAATTTTGAAGAAAATTGGAATTTCTAGCAATAACATTAGATTGTAAACAGGCGTATACATAGTAGATAGATATTGCATAGAATGAAAGGAATAGGGGCGGCGCCTAGAGGATTTAGCCAGTGCACAGGAATCCATATGATTAAAGGATAATGCTAACGAAATAAGTCGAGGCAAGAAGCATATTCGTCAATCCAGAGGGATCCATTCCTTTCGAGAGACAGGCAGGGTGGCGGATGGCCGGCCAGACTTTATATGGCCATGGCCGGCCATAAATCTGTTCGATCGAGCAAAAATAATAAATCTGCATTTTTTAGTTGGAATAAATGTGCACATGAGTGTTGGGTGGCTAGATCTTCCCCTCCCTCCAAGTTTCAAAAAAAAAATATTATTAAAAATGAATAACTCAGTTGAAAAAGTATCTATGCTCTAGTCAATTTATGGCCGTCTATGGCCGGCCATTGAAATCCGCAACCCTGGAGACAGGTACAGCAACTTCCAAATTTAAAGCTGCGGGTTAACAAACGGACACAGTATAAACGATAGTGAAAAGCCTTGTTATATAAAGAGCAACAAATCATTCATATAAAAAAGTTTATTCAGTGATAACTGAGAATAATAATAATTGTGAATCATAAAATTTAGAACTTACAACAATAGCAAGTGACAGGTTGAACTTATATAAAAACCGTAAACCAAAACAATGCAACAAAAACAATAAAAAATCTATACAATCTAACGGTTTGAGCAATTCTATTTGTTCTATTCACACATTCAATATATGGAAAAGAGATTCTTACTCATTTTATCCTATACACAAAATGAATTTAAAAACGAAAACATATTTCTACAAGCTCTGCATAATAATCTATCCTATTAAAACTATAATCTTAATAAAAAACATTTGAAGAAAATACTAACGAACAAAAGACGCGAATAATGAAACTATGACTCACGGTTCATTTGCGCGAGTGCAAAATCAACCAGAACATCGGAGACACCTTCAGAATTAGGTAAGCCGGAGGCCTGTAATAAAATATGCAATGTTTCCAATGAAAAATTTTGTTTTTCGGATAAGAACATGTGTAGACAATGCCTTAAAGTTAGTTTTTTTGTTACGAAGTGTCGTCATAGCGACAGTGAACTTTGAAGAACGTCAAATGACCGCAACAGTTCGAGAGAAAGTTAATATAGACTCAAATCAGCTTAATAAAGTTGCTATATAAAAACAAGCACTGCTGATTATTGTACCGTAGAGTTGCAAACAAGAAACTTGGACAATCTATTCGTTGGTCCATAGGTGGAATTGTAGGTGATTAAAACAAATTTATCTCCAAAGTTACGGGTGGTGGTAACTAATTAAAAATTTGCCCAAAGTTACAGGTTACTCCATGAAATTCTATTAATGCGTGTGCCAAATAAAAGACAATCGATGATGTGAATGTACTTTCCACCGAAAGAAAAATAAATGACTCACAATTTTGGCAGCTTCTTCGGAATGCATCTTGGCTAATTCACGTGTCTTCTCGATGCCTGACGAATTCAAAACTATTTCTCGAGCCTTTTCCACATCACCATCAACACTGAACTTTCGCTGTATGAGCATTTCCAATTCCGGGAACTGCTGGGCAGCAAAAATAACAGGTCCCGTTGCGAGACCTGAATGAATATATCGTTGTAAATAGAAAGTAATAATAAAACTAACCCAGTTTTAGATCAGCGGAGGCTGGTTTGCCCAGTGCACTGGAGGTGGCTAGTACGTCCAATAGATCATCCACTAGTTGGAATGCGAGCCCGAGATGTCTACCATATTCAGAAGCTTTCCATTGAAGTTCGTCATCACCTTCTAGAAGAATACAAAACTTATTAGCTACAAAGAGCAAAAAAGTTACCCGCTAGGATTGCAGCACTTTTACAGCTATTAGCAAAAAGACTGGCGGTCTTTTTATACGTCTTCTCCATGTACTGCGCTAATCTATCCTCGGCCATGCAGCTTTTTGCAGTCATTTGCATAAATTCACCCTAAAAACAATGATCATATGAGCAATCAAATTACAATCCTACCATGACCAAATCTTCAATAATTGTCGCCATGACTGATATGACATTTGGCCTACCAATCGAGCACAAGACTTGAGTCGCTCGAGCAAGAATAAAATCACCGACTAGGACGGCCTGAAAAATAATGATTTATGGATTCAACACTTATACGATTACCATTTTGTTACCCCAAACAGAATTAACCGAGGCATTTCCACGCCTCGTATCTGCACCATCGATGACATCGTCATGTACCTATAAAATATTTTCAATGAACTCAATTAGGCTTCACTAACCAAGCTGGCTGTATGTATCATTTCGCTAATCATTCCGATTTTGTACTGATTTATTGATACTTCGTTATTTCCGCACTCGAGATGTTTGCTTTTTGACATGGCAACATTACAAGCGTTGGCCATCAAGAGCGAAACTGTGGGACGAAACATTTTTCCTCCCTGTGATGTATAATATATATAAATGAAAATGTCGGACTATACCTGTTGAAAGTAGTATTTTGCCATCCTAGCTAAGTTTTCGTTAAATTCTTCATTTGTGTCAGGTAGACTGGCCGTTGGTATATAGGAGGGGTTTGGAGGTGAGACATCGCAAATAAACTGTGACGCTATCTCAACCTAAACAAGAAGATGTTAGAGGTATTTTTTCCTAAATAAAGACCTGCATTTCACGAACTTTATCATTCACAAACACCGGAATCAACGCCTTACTCCGACGAGCTTGTGGTGAAGAAAATGTCCTAAGGGAAATAACGAATATGCAAACAGCAAGGAGGTCGTACCTGACGTTACTAGATGAATGTAACCCATAATTGTGTAACCTGGCGATTGCTGAGTATGTACGGACACTAGCCGACATCTATTGAAAGCTGAGCAAAATTAAGCCTTCGATAAACTCGATAATTAGTATATTATCTGCTATGTAAACAGCCCCCAAATTATTTCAATACACGTAAAACATTTATTAAATACGAATGATCACAGACATAAAAAAACTGAAATCCCAGAAATAATTATAGCAAAACAGATTCGCACATAGTAAAATCTAATAAAGCAAGTATCTGAGCTCTCAATACTTCCCACTGGCAAATGTGACATGGAAAACAAGATAAGACTAGAAGCAACAAAGATAAAAAAATTGAAAATCATTAATGTACAACAATTATAGCTCATCCTTATCTAAAATGGTATATCTTCCTTGCGATGGTTTCAACTTCTCAAACACACTTGGAGGAGGTTGAGTCTCACCACCAATGACCTGTAACATGTTTCATATTAAAAACACAAACCAACTTAGCAACTACCTGTTGTGTTGGATCTGGTCCGTGATGGAATTCCCGATGAAGTTTGCCAGAATGCAAATCCAAAATAAACTCGCGCAACTTTCCAGCATTGCTAAATCATATTTAATTCGATGCAAGATAAGTAAAGCGTACCCTAGATCGTTCATACTGGAGAATAGATACATGTGTCGGAATGAATCAATAGCAATAACAGGGAGATCAGATTCAGATTTTCCGAGATGGTGCAGCGGGTGAGCAAAGCGCTTGCCATCAGCCACCAAGCAGTTGACGGCGGCTAAACTCACATAGATATTAATATACATCGATACAATATTACAAACCTTTTTGGTCGGGAATCTCTCTGACAACAGCTTCGGTGAATATCTTTTCGCTTGTTGTATCATCCGGGTGCTTGAAGAGAATTAGGAATGGCAGCCCTTCCTCGGTCAGCTCCTCTGCATTTTCAAAAGTAATCTCCCTAACAAGAGGAATACATCGGTCACTGACCCAAGTTCTGAAACAAAAAATAAGTAACGAACTAAACCAAATACATACTTGACTGCGTCATAATTTGATACATCTCCAGAAAATATCTCTTCGTTTGCTGTCTGAAAACAGATTGTAACGAAAAAACAAACAAAAAATGTACGTTTGGAGAACGGAAAGAGATCCTAGACACAGATCCAATTGGTAACTGTTGAACGAATGTTGTCCCGCCAGCGATTACAAATGAGCACTCCTCTCTGAGTCCCGAAGCTATCTAAAACAAAATATATTTTGATAGTTGTAATACTTTACCTTTTTAAAGGTTTCGGGTGCAGGTCCCTCGGGAGTACTGAAAATACCCATGAAGGTACGCTTAGAGGCCTGAAATAACCTAGTACAACAAAGTTGATTAAAAAATCCGTACGTCGATTTTCTGTTGCATTTCTTCTGGAGAGTTAGCAATGACGATTCCACTGTCTAGTTGCTTTAGTATAAAAGCAGTGAGAGCATCAACTGAGCGTTGGCTTCTAAAATAATGTGATGATTGCAAAAATAGTAATAACTATGGCGATGAAAAAAAAATACACACCTATATTCCTTCTTCACAACTTCTCCATTGCGGAAGAGCTTTAGCGTAGGATATTTATTGACATGATATTTTGTTGCGATACCAGCTAAATATTACAATGGTGACTGAAATTAGAAGCACAATTACTCACGCTGACGATCTGCATCAACGGATGCCCAAACAACTTTAGCGGATCCAGGGTTCTGAAACAAAGACGCTCACATAGAAAGTGTTGACAAAACATACAACGAATTTTTCGCTAGCTTCGAGGAATATCGGCTTCAATTGCTGGGAAAACCGGCACCAATCTGCGTAAAACTGGACGAACACAATATCATTGTCTTCTGAAAAACCGAGATGTATATATGAATATATAATATATCATATTATAGGAACCAGAAATATAGGACTTACTAAGAATCTGCTCTAAGTTGCTGTCATCTAAGGGAACAACTGCAGAACTTGCGATTCCGCAAACGCCCACCAGAAATATAACAAGGGACTTCATTATGGGCTAGCTACCCCTACGATCTGAAAAAAAGTTCTTTTTGACGTAAACGAATACATTTTTTGAGATAAACTAAGGGAAAAATGCATTTTAAAATTTAGTTTTCCTTCTGCAACGTCACATCGGTGCCTAATAACTCTTGGCAATGGCTCCGCCCCTTTTTCCGTGTGATGTTTGCAAATTTGAATCTCTTTTCATATTTAGTTTTAACAGCCGATATTATTTCTATGAACCGTTCCATCTGTTCAAACATTTATTAATTTGTAGCCATCGTTCGCCGTAAAGCAGAGCCATGTCGGGGCACGCGCTGCGAAAACTGTCCTTTGGGGTCAGAAAAACCAAGCATTCCGGAACTGACAAGGTGGGTATGTTGATATTTGTGTATGCCAGTTTCTCATACGACAAATTTCCAGATAGTAGCAGAAAATGATGCAGAATTACGGCAGAGAAATGCCCCCGAAAATCTTGTGGTGAGCATCCGAGAGCTGAGACAGAAGTTAAGCGAAAATGTCTCTGAGGATACAACGCCTGATGATACAGTGGAAGAGAAGCTGATCGAAGGTTTTCATGTGCAACTTTATTCATTTCATTATAATTAGTTCTAGGCGTTCAGTTATTCAAAGATAGAGAACTAATTTTGACAGACGAGAATATCAGTAGTAAGAAAACAAAGACTGAGAAGAAGAATGGCAATGATCTCTCTGCGAAACTGGCAGCTAAGGTAATTGTGCATTAGATAAAAAAATAATGCTACTGCTTTAGTTAGTCGAATTGAGACGTCTAAACAGAATTTATCTCTGGGGCGAGAATATCCCCGAACCAATCATAGACTTTCAAGATGCAAGCATTCCTGTGGAGCTTCAGGCGACTCTGGAGGCAAATAATATCAAGGAACCGACACCTATTCAGATGCAGTCGATTCCTCTGATGACACAAAAGAGGGATTTGTTATGCAGTGCTCCAACAGGTGAACAACCTGGCTGTAAATGTTTATTAACTCGTTGGAAATTGTAGGTTCTGGAAAGACACTTGCTTTTGCCATACCTGCAATACTTGATGTTCTGCGTTTGAAAAAGCAGAAGAAATACAGCAAGGCCAGCCCAGTCTTTGTAATTGTCCTCGAGCCTACCAAAGAATTAGCCAATCAGGTAATTATAATTGGTCACAGTCCTTAACTTTGTTTATAGACCTACCGACAATTCCTGAAGTACAGCAATAATTTGAATTGCAAATGCACTCTTTTGGAAGATAAGGATTCAACTGCTGATGGTTAGCTAGTCATTTTTCTATCGTGAAATGTCTATTACAGCTGACATAATTGTTTCTACTCCAAGTCGCTTAATTTACTCGTTGGAAAAACTTCAAATGGAATCTCTAAGATGGTTAATTGTAGACGAAAGCGATCGCTTATTTGATACAACCGAAGGACACGATAAATGTTTCAGAAACCAGGTTTGTATGATTTCAAAAAGCAAAGATAATTCTCTGTTGTAGCTGGCTATCATATTCAAGGCATGCAGTGGAAAATTTACCAAAAGAGCTTTCTTCAGTGCTACTTTTTCTGCCGGTGTTGAACAATGGTACTCTAATTTTTTATTCTACGATTTCAATTTTGATTCAGGTGCAAGGCAAGTTTGAACGATGCAGCCATGGTATGTATCGGCGCCAGGTATATTATTTAATTAAGGCATCTAATGTTTCTAGCACATAATAGGAATTCATCGAATGTGAATGTTACGCAGGAATTGGTGTTTGCGGGATCTGAATATGGAAAAGTAGTGGCTGTGAAGAATTTACTTCGGTCAGGATTTGAAGCACCAGCTCTCATCTTTGTTCAGGTATATAAATTACATCTTTTTTCAAGCCTATTTCAATATTTCACTGGTAAACGTTTATAGAGCAAAGAGAGAGCACGCGAATTGGTGTCCGCAATCTCCGAGATCAGCCCTCCTATTCCAACAGGATTTATTAGTTCAGAAAAGGACGAAGCTGAGGTATGTTTGCAGTTTTTTGATTTTTTTTTCTCTAATTGTTGAGTGGTCTGAACTCCAGATAGTGTTTTTTCCTGTTATGTGTTCTAGTTATTCTTCACTGGCTACCATCGTTAGCATTTGAATGTTCGCAATTTTTATCACTACATTTCAGAGAAAAGCTACGTTGGAAAAGTTTCGTGCTGGGAAAATGTTTGTTCTGGTGTGCACAGAACTTGTTGGCCGCGGATTGGATTTCAAAAATGTTAACCTTGTTATCAATTTTGATCTCCCCACTACAATTGTTAGTTACATTCACAGAATCGGTGAGGCTGTATTGCAATCGGTATTAACTAAATATCCACAGGGAGAACTGGTCGTGCTGGCAGAAATGGGCGAGCTATTACCTATTTCACAGAATCAGATACAGACTTTCTGCGGCCTATTGCAACAATAATTAAGCAAGCAGGGTTTGAGGTCCCGGCTTACACCCTTAATCTGAAACATGTTAGCAGGTAAATTTGACTGAATTTTTACTTAATATATCAATCTTAGGAATGATAAGAGGAATCTAATGCGCAAAGCTCCTCTCAGAAAACACATAGCAAGGATTACACGCAAAAGAAAACATAACGAAGAACAGAAGAATGGTGGTAACAAAGCTGAGAAGTTGCACGCTGAAGTCGCTAAGAAGAAGAAGAAGATTACAAAGACAAAGGTCTGAATATTATTGTTGTTTTTATCAATTTGTTGTTATTTGTTATTTTTATAAAATCAACTGTTTATGAAGTGTTGAGTGTATTCTTTCTGTTCCTGCTCGATCTGTAGGGCGGCTGCTAATTCGGCTCGGAGCCTTTCTAGCTCCACTTGGCGTTCTCTTATTATAATCTGGAATTGGCCCAAATAATTAATCAGCTGTAATATGGATTTGTTACCTGCATTTGTTGAGTGTCGGTGATTTTTTGTTTGTCAATTGCTTTCAGGGCGGTCTTCGCAGCCATTGCTTTCAGTTTTTCTGCTTCTACTAACTTTGCCATCTGAAAAGTAATAGGCAGGTCTGTTTAGGAAATACACACCGAGCAGGTTTTGTACACTCAATATTATCTACTCACCTCCTCAAGTGTCTGAATCAAACTTTCTGTGGTCGATCGGAATAAACCCATCTGCGATGAAAAATCTTTCGACTCTGAGTAGAGTTCATTGCAGACTTCACTAGCATCTGAATTTAGAAGCCGCAGACGATTAAGCTCATCGAAGTGAAGTCCTGCTTTTGCTAAGATTTCATCCGCCATATGTCTAATTTTGCTACGATTCATCGAGGGTAACCAGCTTAGTTACCATGGCAACTCACATACATGGGCAAACAAAGCAATTAATGTATGTATATAAAGAGTATCTCGATAACGTCCTCAAAAATAAGTTTATTATTCTGCTTTGTATTATCGAAATAAAATATATCAGTTTCAGAGAATACAAAACTCAAAGTAAGCGACAATAAATTAATCAGACTAGCTGACGGGCAAATACCGGTAATATACACAAAACAATTAAACAAATACAATTAAAGAGTGCCTAAAAGTCGAGAAAATGAAATCATCATAACCAATATTGACTGCGAAACTCCTAGAACCATTGAGTGCCAAGGTGAGACAAACTGAAATATTCCACAATTCAGTCTGATTATTGTTCTCAAATCATCTGTCAAACATTGCGCATATTACTATATTTGAGCAATATCAAATAGTAAGAAGTGATAAATAAGTGTATATAATACCTTATCGGCCGATGAGAGGGCAAATGCTAGGGATGACGACGTGATAAATCCAATTGTACATGGCCCAACTACGCACATTACTAAACATCGACTAAAAGGATCGTAAACAAAGCGACAAACCTAACATAGGTACAACCCAGAGTATTACATACGGGTGCTTCCTCATAAAGAAGAGCGCTACCAGCGCACCCCCAATAAAGACCAGGGCATATGACAGGCACATCCATAAGAATATGGATCTTGCGATGTCCCACCAGTGGGTTATTACGCTCCCACTTAATGTCAGAACCCCAAGAGCGGAAAATTCGCCACTAAAGCAATACTATATTTTACCACAATTACTTAAGTAAACGAACGATGTTCCATTTCCAAACAAATCTATGACATTTGCTTCTGGCGTTGTTGATGCCATAACTATTGAATTGCCATTGAAACCCAACACATCATCTTTTTTTCTCAGTAGTAATAGCAGAAGACTATGAATAATCGAAAACAACAGTAGGTAGAAAACTTTACTACCACTTACAAAACTGAATTAGAACAGGTTTCACGGAAATTATAAAGTAACTCAAAATAATAATTATAAACTGACAATGTAATAAAATGTAAAATTGTATCAAGCATGGAGGGGACTCCAGCTATAGTAAAAATAGAACAATAATCCGGCATCACTTACGGAAATGTGAACAAAACGGATTTAAAAATTAACCAACATCAAGAGAAAACGAATAAGCTATGCTTAAAGGTAGACATTAGAGTAGCAGAAGCATTTTCTATCCATGAGAAGGGTGCACCAACATCACAAACAACCCAATCTAAAATGAATATAGATGGAAGCTACTCCTGAACGCATACCGATATCATGCGTTTTTGCACTGCTTCCACATAGCATATCAAAACTAGTAGGTCCAGTCTTTGGTACCACAGCTGGTTTCTTGTAAATCGACTTTGTAAGAGTTCCAATCATCAATAGATGTTGCTAAGAAGAAAGTATGCATATATTTACAAGCAATTAAATCAATGACAACCCATTAATAACTGACATATTAATACACTCACCCTGCTAGCATCATTCAAGGTCATTGAGGACTCTACAGAGAAACCATGCACAGTTTTTGACATCAACCATTTCTCACAAGCAGAATTTAAAGAACCAAGGGCAATCACAACCTGAAGTAAAACTGGTTAGAATAGGTAGTGAAAACGAGAATAGGTACTTCAGGATTAGCAGGTAGACCATTCACATTCTTCACAATTTTCGCAGACGAGTAGGTGAAAGTCGCAGAAAGCATTGTCACATTGATTCTACAAAGGAGTTGTAAAACAATGATCAGTTTGACTAACCCTCGATCACGCAATCCAGAAACCACGCGAACAGCATCAATCGGAGTTTTTCCACAATGCAAAATAGCGACGTTACTCAAATTGATACCATACCTATAACAAGAGCTTGCGCAGATTTAAATACGATGGAAATACTTTTCGACAATATAGAACACGTAGAATAACAATTTGTCGGCCATTAAGGAATAGAACATAGACTCTCCAAAACGTTGACCACAAGCCTGAAAATAAAGTTGAACTGTATTGCGATACCAGTAAACAAATACCGTTAGATACTTTGCCTTTTCATTACTATCCATAACGGGAAGACGAACTCCTGGTCGCACAGTTACACAGCATGCAATATCAAATTGACAGTCGTCTACCAAAGTTCTAAACAAACACATTATAATAATAATACTACCATTACCACTTACAACTCGCGTTTATAATCCGAGTCACTGGCTGCAGATTTAGCAGTGAGCGTGGTCCATGAATTAATATTCGCAGGATCGGAGAGAATATTTTCGTTATGAGCAAAGTTCTTTGATACTTTTTGTTGCTCAATTGTTTCGAAGTACTCAGCATCACAATCCTAAATATTCATTACAACTTTAAATAAGGATGAATGACGACTCGCATTCATGGTATCTGCACTGAATTTTTCGAAGTTGCTCTCAAAGTCAAAATCATCCTGGAGAGCATCCAAGGCTGTTGTCAGATGTCTGTTGCAAGGATAAACCCGACCATATCCATTTTCTGCATCTACGACTGGAATTCCACTGGGTCCTGAATATAGTAGTTGTTTGAGAGAAACATTCTTCTCAAGAATCTAAAAACTTTTTAAAACAACTCGTGAAATTTGTCAGCTTCAAAGCGCAGTCTCATAGAAAGTACAATTCAAAATTGAAGTAAGCAGATTAAAAAAATTCAAACCTCTTTGTTTCTTGTTTCCTTTTGAGCTCTTTCTGATATTGCGCAATTTTTGTGGATTCGGAATTTGTGGTTCGTATCGTTGAAACAAAGGTGTTGGAGTAGTGTCCAATAAAGCAACCTTCAAAGAATCTATAATCATCGAAAGTAAAAATGTGAAACCTCAGCTTCGTTTGAGTCTGAAGACACGCTGGTAGTAATTGATCGATTACTACGTAAAGATTTCCGGTGATTTAACTCGACTCCACTTTGTGATTTACTGAAGAAAGTTCAATAGAATTTTTTACCAAACATGATAACCTAGTTGTCGACGGACACTCCGATGTAATACTTTCGCTGCTGGATGCAAAATTTAGGGGTGTGAAAGCTCCTTTACTAGGAGGTAAGGGACGCGACACCCACTGCTTCACCCTAACAGCATCAGCAACTGAAAAAAGCATAATATCAAAAAAGTAATTAAGCAAAGAAAACCTTGGGGCAGCTCATCGGGGAATACAGATTTCGGATCCAACTGCAATGGGGGCCCATTAAATGTCTATAAAATGTCAACATTGAACGAAGTTACACAAAAATACATACACCAAGAGGCACACCTGCGACTATTGGGGGAATAGCCGCTCGAATAACTTTGAAATCAACAACATCGGAACCGCTTATAACGCAATCTTTTCCTATTGGTATACCATCCCTAGCAAACAAATAATAATGAGGCTCCCTAAAGATCACCTTACTTAAAAGGTTTTGCTAAAGTTATCGCTTTCGTAACGGCGTCGATTTCAATCAAAGTCCCCTGCATGTAGCCTTTCTCGCCACAATCGACGGATATCAAGCTGCCTATACAGGTCGACATCTGAATCAACGAAATTAAGCTAGATAGCTAAATTGAAAGAGAAAAAAATATTTAGATTGGCGGCAACAATAACACAATAAAATACAAATATCAAAACAGTTTATAACCGATTGGAGATCATCAACCCATATATTCCAGAGGTCGGTTGAAACCTCCTTTTCGGTTCATGTACTGACGATAGCGACGTTGCTTGTTAATCTTTACTGTACCTTCGTAATTTCCATCAACCTAAAATAATGATATCGTTATCACAAAATAAAACATCGTTATGGAAATCTATTGTTATTTTTAATAGGTAATAAAACAAACCTTTTTATTCTTTGTGGTGTCAAATCCAGTGAAACCCATCATTTCCATTACATCAGCTTCTGCATTAGCGACAGATTCCAGATCAACGTCTTGGCTGTCTGAAATCAGGCAATATATAGTATATAAATATAATCAGAATGCACCAACCTATGTTGGATTCTTTTTTACTGTCCCTCTTTCGATCACGATCATGCGGACTCTTGCTGTCTCTCCTATTTCGTCTATCATCTTTTCTGTCCTTACTTCTGCTCCTGCTCCGTCTACGATCATGCGGACTCCTGACGAATATTCGTATGAAAGAAGAGAAAATAATATTAGAAAATACCTGCTCCGGCTGGCCTTCCTTTCGCGGCTACGCCTTCGATGTGTATCTCTGTCGCGGTCGCGGTCCCGCCGATCTCTGTCTTTATCTCGGCTTCTTTCCGTTTCCTTCCGACGATCGGTGGATTGTGAACGGGAACGACGTCGGCGATCGCGATCACGATCTGGAGAATGGAAAAGCTGAACTAAGACATCGATTATTTCGATTTAATTCAACCAACCTTTACTTCTGCTCCGGCTTCGCGCCATTCTGTTTGCGGATCCCTATAATTTCTCAGAATTAGAAAAACAAAAAAATATATATATAGTAAGACATAAAAAAGTAGAAAGAAATGCAAAATTTCGAATATGGCAAAATGTAAAAAAAATTGAGGACTGTGGACTATGAAAATAAGCGATTGCGTATCGGGTATGTGGTAGAAATAAAATTACAACCAGTAACAATAATATTTCCATAGAACATACAAGTTTAACGCAGAATTACAAAAATTAAATACGAAACATAAGTACATTTCCAATATAACCTGAAATGATTAAAAATCCCAGTGAAAATCAACAGTGCCGGTATGCATCGATGGATGGATCCATCTCCCAATCGCGGTACCGGGAACAAACGATGTTTATCGGTATATAATTTCAGTAACGTTTCGGGAAACGGTATGTCGCAACCTTCTGTCGATTTCAGCGCAAAATTCACTAGTTTAGCTTTCGGTACGAAAAATGTAATCAGTAAACAACTAGCGTTAACGTTTCCATGTCAAAACAATTAAAAAAATAGGCGGCATACAAAATGGTTCGCAAAAGAATATCCTCCATGAACTAATAAAACTTAATCTGAGATATAATTTGTAGTTCGAAATGAAAAAAATGAAGCGTGTGCGAAGACAAACTGAAAGACTAGCAAAGAAAGCACACCCATGGTATACTCCGGGTCTCAAAGCGAAAGTTAGGCAAGTTTGTTTTCTCGATTGCTGAGCTGACACGTAGGTATCACAGTAAGTTTCTCGATATTAGTAAAATATGAAGTGATAACGTCGTTCCTGATTTGTGCCCAAGAATTGTATATAGCTTATTTTGAATTTTCAGTGAAACTGATTATCTCTCGTTGAGAGTTACTTACATATCAAGATTCGTTGCAACCATGGCATGTGAACCATTGAGTATGAAAACACCATCGAAAGAGACTGAATACGAAGAGGTAAACTTCGTGAATGGTGCGTATTCACTGCGAAATTTTCAGAAAACTTTTGAGTTGTCTCCAAATGACGCGTCTGACATGGATCAATTTGAAGAGATTCCGTCGGACCTCATGCGGACCCCAGTGCACTCGAAGGGCAACAAACACAGGGCTGGAGGAGATTCTGGTAGTAAATTCGCCATCTCTCACAACTCGCAAGTAGATATGGAGAAGCCACTGAATTGGGTTAGATTTGGTTGCTCAATTGTTCTTATCATTGGTTTTAGAACTCATCTGCTAAGCTCAGCAAATCGACATCTAAATTATCGTAAGTTTTGGACTGTTGGATTCGCTAAACACGTTATTTAGGGCTAGTCATTTGAACCCTCTGTCACCAGTCTTCGTCCCATCTGCACATTACTTTAATAATGCACATGGTTCAAGCAGTACGTATCTCTGATGTGCATGATCGAATAGCAAACATTTAGCGTCGTTAGTTACAACGCCGGTTCGATCCTCGCAGACGCCTCGTGATGGTGTTCGTCGTCCGTTTTCTGCCGTTATTTCAGTTGGACGTGCTAAATCAAAGGAACAAAAGTATTCGCGTGGAGCCGAAGACGGTAAAGCTAAATGTATGAATCTTCAGCCGTTATTATATCTTATGTATTGTTCTTTTTCTAGATGAAAGTTGTTCAATGCCTATGAGGAGCTTAAAGACATCGGTACCTCTATCACTACTTTCCCATGCTTCTATGAAATTTAGACTGGTGCTCCAACCTTCCCCCTAGTCTATGTTTCGAATGCTGGTACCATTTCGGTCGTGCTTGCTTCCGATCTGGTAATTGAAACCACTGTTGATCGCAGCATTCGAGTTGTTTGTCACGACAATTTCTCGGTCAGTTGTGTCTGATGCTTCGGTGCTAGTTCTTTTATTTTAGGCATATGTGGGTGCCCGAGGAATGTCGTCCGCAATTCTCCACTCGAAAGCTCGAATCCTCCATAATAAGGAAAATGTTTTCTGCAAGTTTAGTTGAGTGGTGACAAATGACTGAAAATTATTATTTTTATTTAGTGTCCTCGAATGATAAGCTGGCTGTTTTTGGAATGCAAGGCGTTCTGTTTTCCATGACCCATCTTTCCGAAGCATTTCTAGTCAAGACAAATAACAGAGGTTTGCTCTTTGTTAATGTATTCTTTCACATTGTTTTAGGGGCTTCTGCTGTTCCGCTGGATCAGCAAGTACATTTCCCATCTTTGGACAGTGATTACACTATGCGTCTTTTCTACACTGAGTCAAAATCTGGAAACAAGGTTCGTGAATGAGATTTTCGCTTACTGTTTTGTTTAGTTGATTCCGCTATGTAGAGAAATTGTTGATGAAGCTACGTACAAGCGGGTTGACGATGTTGTCGTCATGAATATAAACGGTAAGAAATATGATTTACAAGTTAACACATTTCCTTAGGTATGATTGTTCGATATTCATGTGAAGGAGAGTTGGAAGTCGATGCTCGTCCGAGACATATTTCTTGCAATACAAGTCTGGGAACTCTGCGCGTTCGTACTTCCGCCATTGATGTGGGAATTCAGGTTGTCTATACGTTAATGTCAAATTTAACTTACTATTTAGAGCCCTGAGCAAGCTTATGTCAAGTTTGGCATGAAGCGTGTTCATGTTTCGCGTTCGGGGATGGTGGTCGCGGAAGGTAATGCAAGTACCTCTATGGATCATTTTGGACGCATTGTTTCCTGTACATAAGTTCCTTCCAAGGTTTTATTGTTTTATTTATCATTGACTGTTGTTGACTTAATTTATTCGTTTTATCCAACTGAGTAGAGTTTATTATTAGAGTTTTATTTATATTTAATATTATAGTTTCACAGAATAAATATTATCACAGCCAGAACCTTGTATTTTCAACGACCAATCGTAAGTGGTACTTCTTCGGCCACTCTGTGCCTCACTTTCAGTATTAATAGCGTCTTTTTGATGCTGGGGCAAGGCGTAGTGTTCTGTATAGTATTCCAGGGCTCTAATGGCGAATAGGCGTCCAATGTCCGGGTTTGGGCGTCCAATGAGACCTTGGGCGTCCAAACCGGATATGGGCGTCCAATGCGGGTATAGGCGTCCACTAGGGAGAATAGGCGTCCACTGGGGAGAATAGGCGTCCAATGCAATTTTTGGTTCTCAAAATTTTTTCCATTTTTTGGTGTGTTTTGATGTAAAAAGACTATTTTTGAGAACTTTTTTTTTGAAAATTTTCACCTTTGTCGAGAAAATTTTCCATTTTTTGGTGTGTTTTGATGTAAAAAGACGGTAATCTGTTGTTCGTCGTCGGGCCCCCCCGCGGGGGCCCTCCTCCTCACGCTAGGGAGGGGCGTTATTGTGGGGAAATT
>JAQGAV010001242.1:0-22376 GCA_034691345.1 Phasmarhabditis papillosa
CTCTTTATCTCTTTTACATCTTGAGTTGGAAACCTATAACGAAACTTGCGGCGAGTGTTTCTACCACCGAACCACCGCGGCTGAAACAGTCGGCAAAGGGTAGTTGGATCTGTGCCTAATAGAGGTACAGAAAAGATTATCTCCGCTGAACAGAAGGCTTGCTCCAAGTTTTGTGATTTTCATTTAGTTTGGAAAACAGAGAACGTTTCAAGAAAATCATTTACGGACATGGGAGAGTGCATAATATTATTAGATTTTCTCATTTAAATAAGTTTATTTTGACTATAAATAATCCACATATATTTTATGTTTTAGAATGGCCCTAGTCTTTGTTGGCTATTTGGTCTGTTTGCTATCATTAACTGCATTTACGCTTAATTCTATACTAATACTCCTGGTCTCGCGCTATTCCAGAAAACTGGGAACATTCAAATATATGCTACTTTATTTTGTGGGACTTGAAACATGCTATTCGATTGTTGTTTTTGTTACATTACCGGTAAGTTGGACTTCTCAGCCCGGAAAAAAGCGAGCCCAGCTCGAAAGTTGAGCTTGAGATCGTCCTGAAGAATGAAGACTCGTTATTTCCAAGGCCCCGTGTAACCAAAAATGATTTTTACCCCGGTTTCAGCTCGCTTAATTGCTATTTTTGCATTGAAAAAGGCACAAATTTGAAATTATTAATTTCAAATGTTTTGAAACACAAAACAAATATTTATATAGTATTCAAAAATTAAAGTATATCGGTTGAGGTTTTCTACGGTTTCAACTACCGAGTTGTTGTTACATCGGACAGTTTGATTCTGCCTGCGAACTATATTGCAACATTAGCTACAGGAGTATACTGTATCTTTTATGAATTGTGGATCGGTTGTGTGACAGTTCTGTTCATATTTAAATACGTTGTTCTATGCAGGTATATAATTCAGTCTGTATTAAAAGGCAAGGTTTTATGCGCAGTATCATAGGAAGCTACGCCGTGAAACAAAAGTAAATGGAAGTTCGATGGATTCTATCCCGGCATCTCTCCAGAATGTTGGTCTAAAACTTTGGCTCCTGTAACATAATATAATTACTGCTATGCAACAAAATGATGCCGATTCAGACAAACAACAAATTTATGTAGTAAATTAATGAATTCATAGATCTGTTTAAGAAGTAGCCGGAAGTCGGTTTTTACGAGAATCATAAGTGAACAGTCAAGCGTACATCCCACAATTGCTCAATCCGGCTTGGAACGGGGAGGGATTGAACCCACAACATTTGCTTCTCACGGATTCAGAGGCTGGCTCGCTACCAGCTGAGCTGCTACGCCCCCAAAATTCATATATCAATTCAAAAAATGCAAGAAGGTCATGTATATTAGAGGTTTCAGAGAGAAATGGGCTGAATGCATATCGAAAAGTAAAAGATTAAAGATATTATTGGCTGTTATCTATCTTGGTCATGTTAGTTATACAATAATATGCGCACTTTACTGGTGTATCGTTGTTCACATCCCAGAAGTACGTTTTCACATGCCGTTTATAGCGAGAAGTAATTTCGAGTTCATATTGGAGCAATCTCTAATTATTTTCTATTTTTCAACCCATATTGAATTGATCACATCCGAAATCTACAACAATCCTCTTTTCCAGAATGTCAAAGTTAGTGTGCGAAAAACGTTCGAATGGCAACCTGGTTCAAATTTTGGATATTTGGTTTTGACTTTAATGGTAAGCGTATTCGGCGAAATAAGTATAATTTAACCCCTCAAACAGGGTCAAACCATTTCTCATTCCGTCGATTCTTTAAGCTCTACTATTGCCCCGGTGGTTCAAGAATAGAAGGCTCGCCTCAAGGAGCTAATCACAAGTTTCGATCTAGATTCCCACTACAAGATAAAAACAGACAGAAAGTTAGAGATTTATGTACAAATGGTTAGAAATATACAACAATACACCCGATCTATATAAACCCGAACATAACGGAACGTAACGTACGTACCACGAGACGTAACGTACTTGAAGGTGAAGAGTTTAGGCCAGCTTGCATTGCTTGTCCTTTCTTGCCATGGATCGCGATACGGTATGCAGGCGTTTCGCGGCGGGACCCGACCTGGCGTAGAACTTGCCAGAAAAGGCTTAAATTACGTGCGTAAAAGCAGCACTTTGCAGCACAACTTCTATCTTTTTCTTCTTCGAATCCCCCCTTATAAAGAATTCTTGCAAATTTGTTCTAATTCGAACTTCCTTTGGTTCCCTCGTGTCACTTCTTCGCTCCAAACATCTGTGATCTTGTGTTTGGTGAAATAAATAAACACAATTGTTTAATTTTTTTTGTGATTTCAGATTGAACAAATATTCTGTTTGAAGCAATGTTAAAAATTAGATTTTTGAAAAAAAATATTTGTAACTAAACAAGTAAGAAGATTAGAAACACAACATATCTTTTCAGCATACAAAATATATTATAAGTGACTAACCAGTGACTCAGAGAAAAAAAGATGCAAAACGGAAAAGTCAACAAAACATTTTGATTACAATGGGATCGGAAAAAAAAGAATCTAGAGTTATTGTGTGATATGTGCGATTACAGGAAATAGATAACTTTTATAAAGTATCATATGGAAGTTTCTGTTGTGTGAGCTCTTTACGAAACAGTTGATCACATTAGAGCCAAGTTGTGAGATAAAGAGACTTCGGAAAGCGGTAACTCCATAATAAAGAAACTATAGTGCTTAGGATTCTGTCTTCGAGGGGATTCGAACCATCGACCTCAATCTAACCACAGAACCACAAGGTGACTGCGCCCCAGTTTTGAACAGGAGTGGGAATGGCCGGCAGGGCCGGCCCGATTCCACAACTTTTCAGCTTCGGAAAAGTTATACATTAGTTACTTATATTTTCAGAAAGACATTATGTAACATAGGTTAAAATAAAGTAAAGTATTTCATTTAGTTTAAAAGAGAGTATATATGAATGTCGGATGAAACCACTGCAAACCCGCTGACAACTTCCTCTTTACAAGCTTCGTGTTGCTCCTGAAATTATTCATTATTATGGGTTAAAGATGGTTTTTGATGTTTAAACTAGCGTGGACAGCAGATAAAATACAAACTAAAAACAACTTATTTTGTATTTACAAGAGCTAACTTAGCAACATCCAAGGGAAACTATCCAGTTATAGCAATCCAAATTGACTACGCATACGATTCATAGCAAAACACATAGGTTACGGAGGATTCTGTCTACGAGGTATTCAAACTATCAACATCTAGCTTATAAGGCAAAAAACGATTCCTTCTAACCACTGGGTTACCACGCTCCATGGTTAAAAGATACCGTAACCCCCACTGGACTTACTTAAAATGGGTGTCGGTGTTACTGTTCTTCTTTTCATAGGTGGTCCTATCTGTCGTTGAAATGGATAAGGAGACGTTAGCATATGCGTAAAATCAATAACAGTCTCGCCTTCTGTAAAAAGTAAAGAAGTAAATGAGGGCTACTTTTTAAGGGGGTTTCACTCAGTGTTTAAGTTTTTAGCACATTTAGTTCATGGGTGGGAATTTAGCTGGCCTTATATATAGTCAGCGCCGAGAGTAATAATGGAGTGTCGCTTGCGTCTTTTTAGGATTTTTAACACCGCACCTGTAGACAAATTGCACGCGCGTACTTGCAAAGTACAATATTGAACAAAGATTAACCGCCAAATGCTGGCGCGGTGCTCGCATAAGGTGCTCAGACGAGCGTTGAATTCTTTACACCCCATCATTACTCTTGGCGCTGACTATATGAGTCGTTAAAGACGAACGGGTCGGCCGGCCCTTCCATATTGGGTTTTATGAAATGAATGTTTCAAAAGAGATTCCTCAATATTATACTTCGGTCTTTAACCAATGGCTTTTTCCGACCCTTTTCTAGTCTGCGAATACCATTTGAAAGAAAAACTACAGTACTCCGATTGCAGAGAGTTAGATAATGCTTAATTTATAGGTAAGGCAAACGTTCTACTATAGTCGGCATCAAGAGTTAGGATTCCAACGTTGTATCCTTAAGAGTGGCGGAGTTTACATAAAATCAATGGAAAACCAGTGAATTGGTAGTATTTTCTTCAAAAGTACCTTCATTTTTTATTTAACACCGCTTCTCTCCAGGATAATGCGCTGGAAATCTAGCTATGGATACGGAAAACTAGATTGCGTGTTCACACATACCGGAAACGGGGTGCGACAGTGGGAAAAGGCCGGCCCGTGAAATTCCCAGCCCAGTCCCTTGACTAACCTTTGTTTTCCACTGAATACGTAACATTAACAGCAAAAATGAGAAAAACCAGCAAAACCGCCGTTTTCATACTGAAACTAAGGCGAAGTGAGGTAGACGGCAGGCGAATGAAACTAGTTCAATCCGGGATTAAGGAGAAAATACAGCTCAAATGGAGGACAAAGGTGAGGCGAAGGAGAAGGGCGATGTTATTAAATAGACAGCGGTGTCATAAAATATAAAGGTCTATTGTTACAGTAACTTATATAGAATAACTTCTGTCGCAACCTCTCTTCACACATAAAGAATGAAAGAACACTTGAAACGTTGCATTGCTATGGGACTTAAGTGAGCACGACGTGCGAGAAAGAATAAAAGTTTAGGGGGGAAGGGAAGTTATTGGTTGCTTTATAACTTATGGCTTATTACAAACACGTCCAAGGGCCGGGCCGGCTGAAGATTTGCCCAAAACATTATCCTTGATCTGGCGGGCCCGCATGTTGAAAGTCAACCCATTCAGCGGACTGGGTATGATTGTTTCTAGGAAATAAAAATAAATATGCTTGGATGAAATTTGGTGAACTTAAAAAACGCGCTGCTTTCATATCGATATCGTTCCAATCGTCTTTGCATTCGTTTTTATATATAGTCGGCGGACAAAAGATATGCAAGCTAAAGGTCTAAGTGCTCAATTTACAACGCGCAAAATGGTTAGTTCACTAATTGTTTCAGAAAAATAAGTTAGATTTGGTGTTGGACCTTGAATCATTGACTGGTCCGCGTTTTCGCGCTCCAATAAAATTTGCAGTTCGTACCGTATACCCATGAATAAGCCTTGGCCGCTATTAACTTATAAGAGCCTAACTCAAGCTAAATATAAGAAGATTCTTGAATGAAAAACATTGATACCGGGCCGACATATTCGCTACCAGTCGTCTGGTGTAATAAAGGGTGCGGATTCAAATTCTAAGATGAAAAGGCTATTCGCTAAGAATAAAGAATGAATGACCCAGTTATGATACAACAAATTGTAACCTGAGCGACGGTAATTATACCAGAAAGAGACCTATTTTACACGCGCGGAGGAATAGGTACACTAGAAATAGATGTATACATAGAAAAGCTTTGATTACAAGATATATATCTTACAACTTAGATAATAATTTAAGTAAGATCGGTGGTTGTTAGGTTTTAGGATTTTTAACCTTTTTAACCTTGAGGTAACATAAACCTCCTTTTTAAATTATAGGTTATTTCCAAGCCTAGATGGATAAGCTATGCAAAATATGAGAACTTTGGGGTTGTAATACAGAGCCCTAGTGGCAATTGGTCTTGCTAACCTAATGTGGTGAGGTATGCATATAGTCGAGTAGACTATAAAAACTAGTGGAAGACCTATCTATGAATATATCTTTTCGGAAGTTAACAACACCCGTAGCAAGGGTTCTCAAAATTGACCCGTGCGGCTACCTTTTTGCGGGTGCTGGCCCGGCCCACTTGAGAACCCCGACTGTATATCCGTATCGTGCAACAGGACTGGGTTTTGGGACGAACTCTACCAATATTACTAAGAGCATATAAACTATATATAATAACAATACTTAAACTACGACTTCTGCTGTAAATAGTTACAACTATATTAACCATTAACATTTGAAATTGCAACTAGTTTGTTTCTATTTTCGCTGCTTTGGTTTCGACTACAAAAACAGTAACAATAGCAATTGGGAAACAAGTCGCAATTAGTTTGCAACAAGACCGATTGTAGTACTAATACTAATAATATTAATAATGTAACTTTAAAAGTTCTCTGACACTTTTTCTGGTAACGGCCATTAGTTGAGCAGATGTCGATCCAAACGTCTGGCACTTTCCCAGGCTGAAATATGAGAAGCGCTAAACAAAACTACCAGAAAACAGACTCCTAGCAGATTGTCCCAAGAAAAGGAAACATACTTCTAGGATATTTAGGACTCCCGGAAAACAGGTGACAAAAACTGAACTATTCTGAGGGTAATCGGATAACTTTCAGTTCAAATTAGTTCAGTTTTGGACGGTTCCTTTTCTTAAGATTACTGGATTCTCCCAAAGAAAAGAAAAAAGAATTTAAACCCAGTGTTTAGTCTCCGGGGATCAAAAGAGAGCTGAAGCCACTGCTAACTAGCTGATTTTACTCAGAGCTCGTCCGTTCTCAGGATGCGACTGGGTGACAATTGCGTTTCGCTACACAAATTCAATTCTACTCATTTGAAGAATACGACGAGAATCACAACAGCGCATTTGAAGATTTTATTTTCATATATAAGTATCTGAATGATAAAACACTAAAAGTTACATAAGTAAAATAAGTCAACAACGTTTGAACTAATAGTGAACAATAATATGCGGAATATGGTTATGAATTAGAAGTAAATTAGAGACCAAAAGTTTAAAAACAAATATACAAACAAAAATATTTCAGGCCATTCCAAGATCGGCCATCTTTAGAATCTGTTCACAAACTCTCTTGTACAAAAATGCGTCTCCTGAAAATAGCACAATTATCGGTGTTTATTTAGTAGATTCGAAATAAAACCAACAATAATGCGAGTAGTGCATGTGTCTCTGCTCTCCAGAGTATATTTTGCGAAATATATGAAGAGCAATCTCAAGCTAGATTCGAAATTTACAACATGAAAAACTACGAAGCCATAAAAGGGCGTCAAAAATAAGAAACTTACCAGCCAGACGTTTTCTTTTTATTCCAATTTGGCCCAGTGATTCCACCATAACAACTTCCAGCTCCACAGTCATTTCATGATTATTTTGTTTTTTCTTGCCATTAATTTTCCACCTACAAAATGATTACTCTTATGTGGCTGATTAATAAAAGCGTACCCATTGAGTTCGTAATTAATGCCTTGCTCTTCAAACACCTTTATTAACTCTGCCTTCACTCTATCGGCATCTCTCGAGTTTGTCATGGAAACATTGACCATACCCTAAAATTAAAATTGTGAGATTGAAGTTGACTCCCGAACAGTTGGCATACTAAGATTAGTAAGAAGTAAATTATTCTGAAACCTGAATGTGTACGATTATCTTCGCACGGAGTAAAAATCAACTACAGACCTTTGCAGTACGCAGCACTTGTGGTGAATCATTCCTCAGCTTCCGTGGTGTTAAAAGACTAATAACTTGTTCTTTCTTTCTTTCAAGGGATGAGAATATCTAAAGTAAAATAATTTAATGAGCGATATAGTTGATTTGTACCCTCTGTTTAAATCGCGGAGTCTTTGTTGTACTTCTCGGCGTCCGTGTTAAGCTGTCAAATCCGGAACTTCCACTGCCGATTGATGCAGGTGAGCCAGATGCTCCTCGATCGGAAGACTGTGCTCTGCAAATACCATATAATATAGTATTACCATGCAAAATTCACTCACCTCCTGCCCTGTGCACCTGGACTGAACAATGCCTTCAATGGAGGCCGTTGCGGTGTTGAATAGATACTCTTCGGACGAATAGTGCCACTCACGTCCATATCCGTGTCTGTAAGCTTTAAGATCGAGGAGAATCCATATATACATGCAAACCTAGTATTCTGACGGGACCCCTGACTCGTACAGTTGCAGATCTATTTTCCTTACCAATAATCTCTCCACTCTATCAAAATAGGTAAATTATGGCCTTGATAATGAGCATTACCGTTTTCTTTTCAGTTCTGCCACTCCTTGGTGTAACATCTGGAGGAGTATCATAGAAGCCTGGTCGTCCCATCAAAGGCATATTTTCAACAGCATTTACATAAGAGGTCTTCTCAAAATTTTAAAAGTAAGAACAACATATTAACGATATATTACCTTATCGCGATCTGGTGAAAGTGGTCTTGCGAATCTGACTTCTCGCTCCCGCGATGAATCACTCTCGCCAGAAGAAAGGCTCCAGTTTTCGAATTCAGTATCAATTCTATCCAAATTATTCTCAAGCGATGCGTGTATTGTCGGAGAGGATATCAAATTGGGGGCACCCTGAATACAGCAGATATGAACTTGTCCGTAAAGTTAGCAAACATTTTTGGTAGTTGCAGGAGCCTGTAAATTATACCGTTGTCCTTTCTGTTTCAGATTTAATAAAATGTAATACGTGGCAATAGTGTAGGTGAACCTTGATTCTCTCAATGCGCTCTGAAAACATGTTGTATTATATGAAACTCTTATTAAACAAACCAAAATTGCCGTTGTCATTCTATCCAAGGAAACGCCAAAGTGATAGGCTAACTCTCTAGCGATATCTGTATCCACGATATTATCCTGAAAAAAGGCCAATCAACTATTACCAACATTCGGTACCTCGAAAATTGAGTTCCACTTAATTCGATGCGAGTAATGGTAATTTAACCATTTGTGTTCTATCACTTGATTTATAGTCATCCTTTCGTCTGGGTTGACCTAAAGTAAAAATTCGTTGATGTTCACTTCTGCAAACAAAACCCTCATCATTCCACGAAGAAGTTCGATTAATTCCTGGGATAGATAAGACGGCTTGTGAAAATTGCCCTTCTAAACAAACAGTCACAGTAAACCAACACAAATTGAAAACAATACTCTAATTTTTTCGAAAAGAACGCTCGTGTTCTCGTCTTCGAAGGGCAGTGCACCACAAACCAATGCATATAAAAGAACTCCCATGGACCAAACGTCAGCACGATCACCACGATAATTTTGACCCTACAAGAAAACATGAATATATAGCCAGGCTTTTGATGTTAACGCCAGGCATATTAAATAGACAAACCGAAATTAATTCAGGTGCGGCATAAGCAGGGGAACCACAACAAGTTTCAAGTGGATTTGAAAGAACTCCTGGTTTTGCGCACAATCCGAAGTCGATGACTTTGAGGTGGAGATCTTGCGTGAGCAGCAGGTTTTCCTAAAATGGGCTGAAAATTTGAAATGAAATAGCCACCTTACCGGTTTCAAATCTCTATGAGCGTAACCCTTGGAGTGTACATATGCCATAGCTTGAACTAATTGTCGAAAGAAGTGTCGGGCTTCGGATTCTTCTAAACGTTCTTTCCTCACTATGTAGTCAAACATTTCCCCGCCAGCGCAATACTAAAACGACAGGACTGAATTCAAACTGAACAAAAATTGCAAACCTCCATTATAATAAAAAATTTCTCGTTGTTTTCCATCCATTGATATAGACGACATATATTCTGATGCGATAGTGTTTTTAATGCATCCAATTCTGTTTTGACGCGTGGAAGATCACTCTGAAAATTATGCAACATGTTGAGAACGGGCCATATCGCTTACACCGACGGCTTTTTTATCTATAATCTTTATTGCAACTTTCTGACCCGATAGTAAATGTGTTGCTAGCTTCACTTTACCAAATCCTGAAATTAGCAAATAATTTAACTATAGACAATTAATTTTGTTGAACAATTCTCCATAAACTCAAAATATGTATTATCCAAGACTAGGATGTTTTGTAAACTATGTTTTACATAATATGACTTACCCCCAGAGCCGACTTCTTCGTGAATAAAGTATTGGCCTTTTAACTCTGGATACTGAGTTTCCTCAGTCATAGCAGCCACTGAAAGTGAATAAACGATATATATTTATATTTATATGTTAAAGAAGAGAGGTAAATAATTAGCGAAAATCTTTAACACAGAATTATAATTAATTGCTTTATTTGAACCCGACACTTGCCGCATTTCCCGGTACAAATAGGGCGCAGAAAGTTACGCATTGTAGAATTTTGCCGATGGCATCAAAACATTTCAAATTTGAAAAGTTAACGTTAAAAGTTATAACTTTAGTTTATTCTTTAGGCGTTTTATTATCTCATGTTAGGATTTCAGATTCATCTATGGGTGAAGTAGTTGACGATGAAAAACTATCGTTGAGTGGAACATTGAACTTGGGACAAAAATCGCTTAAGGATACAACCAGGAAACGTTTTATTACCCACAGTGAAGAACATGGATTTTCTGGTTTAGTTTTCTTATATCTTTGCCTTTTTAATATGTTACTTTAGATCAGGTTCGAATTCCAAATGTAATTGTCATGGTCGGGTTGCCGGCTCGTGGCAAAACCTATATCTCGAAAAAGTTATGCCGATACTTGAAATGGATCGGTCTCAAAACTCGTGGTTAGTGGCTTTCCCTAAGTCCCATCTATGTACATTCTAGTTTTCAATGTTGGAGAATATCGTAGAACAGAAGCCGGCGCCGCTGATGCTGGTCATGGGGCGAATGCGTCTTTCTTTTCCCCTGACAATGCTGAAGCCTTAAAAGTCAGAGAGTTAGTTTAATGGACGTTGGCCAACATTTATTCTATTCTTCAGAGAATCGGCCAAGCGAGCCATGGAAGACATGGCTGAGTTTTTAAATTATGGAGGTGGTCATGTTGCCGTTTTTGACGCTACTAATACAACTAGAAACCGGAGGCACACGTTGGTTGATTTCTGCAAGAAACATAGGTTTTATTTGGTTGCTGTGTTGAATTGACTCTTTTTATTCAGATTCCGTTGTTTCTTCATTGAGTCTACTTGTGATGATCCAAGAATAATTGATAGCAACGTAACAGAAGTCAAGGTTGGCTTTTAATTATTATTTATTTGAGCGATACTTCCAGGTAAACTCACCTGACTACAAAGGAGTAATGACTGCTGAACAAGCTAAAGAAGATTTCATGCGACGTATAGCTAATTACCAGAAACAGTATGAGCCATTGGATGAAACGGAAGACAGGGATCTAAGTTTCATCAAGGTACGGTGCTTTTATTCAGTGTATTATATTGTTTTGCTTGTTAGGTGATCAACGCTGGTCGGTCGTATCTTGTTCACAATGTTATGGGTCACAAACAAAGTCGTGTAGTGTACTTCCTGATGAATATTCATCTCCTTCCGCGAAGTATCTACATTACAAGAGTACGCTATAGGAAATAGTAATAAATATATAAAATTCAGCACGGTCAATCGGAATATAACGCAATGGGCCGACTTGGTGGAGATTCGCCTCTGACAGATAAAGGAAGAAGCTACGCAGCGGCCCTGGCAAAGTTTTTCCAAAAAGAAAGTATAGCCGACCTTCGTGTTTGGTGTTCCCAAAAGGTAGCGTTTTCCTTGATGTGTCAGTGATGTATATTTGTCTAGGTGCGAGCTGCTCAAACAGCCGATCACCTTAAGCCCTTCTTCCACACTGAATATTGGAAGGCTCTGGACGAAATTGATGCTGGAATTTGTGAAGGATTGACTTATACCGATATTCAGCAGAGGCATGTGACTCAGCTGGTACTATAATTTTATACGTATTCTAGATATCCCAAACATGCCGAAGATCGAACAAGGGACAAATACCACTATAGATATCCGTCCGGGGAATCCTATGAAGATGTTGTGTCTAGGATTGAGCCTGTAATAATGGAGTTAGAGCGACAGGTTAGATTTATTTATGGAACAAGAAAACAAATGCAATTTTTCCAGACGAATGTTGTAGTGGTCTCACATCAGGCGGTTTTAAGATGCATTCTCACATATTTTTATGATAGATCCCTTGAGGAACTACCATATCTTGATGTACCTTTGCACTCGCTCGTAAAATTGACTCCACGTGCATACCACTGCGATTCAACAATCTATAAATACAACACTGAAACTGATCAGGTAACAATCAATAGTTTATTTATTTATTCGAGTGTTTTAGTGGACCAGTGAAGTACGTCAACTTCAGTTATGCGATAGTCCCCGTGATTGAATCTCCATAGTCTGCCATTTTTATTTTGTATTTTGTATATAACGATTGTAATATATTTTAGTTTTAAAAACTATTCTTTTATCTTTAGGAAATGGAAGTATATTAAATATGCTGATTATATTCCCCAAAGTAACTTAGCGCAAAATGAAGTTGTTAATTGCTTGATAGTTGTAAAATTTTATTTCAAAATTTAATCATATACCGGGCATGGCTGTGTGGTTCTGGATTCCGATGCGGCATGAGATATGGCGATTTTTCGTTTTCGGAAAGCTCAAAATCACAGATCCGCCCAAACTAAGACGTCAAATTATTACTATGTAGGAAAATACGTGCTGTTTTTATTGCGTTGCCTTAATCTTTAATTAAAAATGGAATGCGAATTATTGTGAAATCAGGTCTCACCGCGGTGAAAAACTCTTTTTTCTTTTTTACACATGTCGAAGTAGTCATTTTCGGCGGGTTAAGAAAAAGGCCGCTTGTCTTGGCACTTCGACTAAACGTTGGGTTCAACATGTTGTGTTTTTGCTGATTTGAATATAACCTGTCTCCCGCATTTTCAGTTAGTCTTGATCTACAAGGCGGGACAGGTTCATTCTGCTTCAAATGTATCGTGGCTCAAATATGCACCACTTATCGTTCTGGATAGTTCGAACTAATCTATGATCATAAGCGGTTTGTTTATTATGATGCTTGTGAACTAGCTATTCATTTTAGTCATGGGTGGTGTTTTTGATCCGAGCCATGTTGGTGAAAGAATTTGGATAACAAAGATCAGTTCTCATCTAAGGTAAATTATCGTCTTCCCCTCTGATATTTTTTATGGCATTTCTTTTTTTGCATAGACTGGTGTGGTTTTAACAAGAGTTTTGTCATTATCCTAGCCAAGGATCGGCAAATGTTGGTCTTGGGGTATTTTGTTGCGATCCTAGTTGTGAGGGTGTTAGATTTGATCATTATATTCATTATTCTGGTATTCATGGTATTCATACGTCATACGGATATTCAGACATCAGAGATATTCCGAATTTTTTCAGACTGGATTCAGCGTTGAAAGCTGGCTTTGTTTCCCTGAGGGGCAGATACGACAAATCAAATTTATTCGCTTTTGAGGTTTTATTGCTTGGAGTACCTCAGTATTTATGAATCTTCAGGTTGAATGGGAAACGTACAATGGCGGAACAGCGAAAACCTGGGAACTCTCAGGACTACTGCAGTATACAGCAATGTATAAAGAATACGTTAAGGTAGTAGAGTAAATTGTTTATATTGTAATATATTATTTAGATCCATGGAATTAGACCGCACCCCGGAGATGCCACCATGGAGGATGTACGTTTTATTTATTGACATGGTGGGACAGTGGCCTGCCAGTTGGCTCTAATAGGACGTTGAGAGCAAAGTTGACCTTTAATTGTTACATGCGACAGAGTTCGGCATTGTTTGCGCCAACATACTGCTTAACGGGGCGGGCCAAAAAAAATTCTCAAAAGTTACACCTGGGCCCTACGCCACTTACAGTCCATTCATTTTGTCTGATTGAGCAGGTTGCCAATTTTTCCTTTGACACGCTGCCAGAGTCCGTCATTTGGTTTTTTTCGTTTGATTTAAATGGATTTCAGTGCTATACTGCACTGATTGCACTGATTGATCAAGTATTTCACTGAGATCCACTGAAGTCAAACGAACAATACTAAATAAAGGACTTTGACAGCATGCCAAGGCAAAAAATGGCAGCCTGCCAAATCATAGAGCGTTAGTGGCATTCCCCGGCCCAGTTGAGGGAATTTTTGCATTTCGCATGTTGTTTATAGCATATGGAATTGTGACTGAGTATTCAATGGAAAGAATAAAACTTGGTGTCGCAAAATGATTTATTTTACATGAAAAATAATAAAAAACCCTCATTTCGTTGGTTTTTCAAAATGTTGCGGTTGGTTCGGCCTTTTAGTAGTCTGGGTTGAGTGACTACTTATATTCAATCTGATACTATTTGTTTGTTCATTCTAATGAGAGCAGTTATTATTCTTTCCAGGATTCCCAGGATAAAGGTTCCGAAAATCGCGAAGTTTCAAATGAATCTGGAACGGAAGGAGACGATGAAGATAATTTGGAGAGTGGCGATTCAGAGGGACACGAAAGCGCATAGCCAATGTATTCTTTGTTTTTTTAGTTTTTATTTGTGACCTTCAGTTATGTATATTGTGGTAGTATTGACAGACCTAGTACACGACAGCCACTATTATATTTCACGCACTGTCATTGTTAAATAGAATATTGCTCTGTCGGGCTAAAAGTATTGTATAATGCATAGAGATAAATAAGCTCTTAATAAATTATTTTTGTTTAACTTTTCTCGTTCTTTCGTAGTATTAATGTTTTGTTAATATCTATTTACACCTATGGGTTGTCCACATATTGGGTAGCAATTTATTAGTTGTCCACTTTTGTTTCCAAATAATTAATTATCACTCGATTAGAGTGATTTATATCTGTTGTTTAATGACATTTCATACTTAATAGTTGATTTCTCTCAAAAAGGAAACGCTAACAAATGCAATGCTAATAGCTAAATAATTAGGATATTGCGAAAGATGATGAAGTCTAGAACGGAAAGAGCGCTACGTCGGGGTGTTCACAGGCCGGCCCGGCCCTAAAACTCCACCCATACTCGCTTGATATTTCACTGCAATTTTAAAGTGACTTTATTCTTTTATTCTCCTACTCAATTCTAGTCAACTTTACTTTTATTAACTTTATTTATTATTAAGTTTATTATTTTAATAGGTTCTTTACTTTCTCTTATTGTGAGTTCTCCCCCCCCCCCCCCCATTTACTGCACTTTTCCTTGCTTCCTTTCGATGTCGCCCCTGGAAACAAACGTTCTCTCTGCTGACCAGCAAGCAATCTATCGAATTGTGCAGAGGAAGAAAAACGACTAGGAGGTCGTCCCTTTGGCGGAGAATCCCGTCGAGACCAATTTAAATAGCAGCAAAAGCAATTCCAGACTGATCATCTATCCATATTAATATATCAATGTCTATTCCGCAATGAGTTTATTATATTTGTACATCTGCCTTATAGTCTATAATAATTCTGCCATTTCTCTGTTATAATGTATTTGTATGCTGTGTATTTGTCTACAATCCTATATAGAAGAGTACATATTTGCTAAATTTAGTTGCGTAGAATTTCGATTGAATGATTTAATTGAAATAGAATGATTTGGAAGTGGGATAGTTTGATATTTGAGCGGTTATTCGAACCGAGTGAGAAATATTTCAGACTGAAAAGATTTGAAAGATTTTGAGATAATACAAGTTTTAGTTTAGGGTTTTATTTAACATGGCTATATAATAAATAGTATTTGATGAACCTGTGAAGGGTTCTAATATTTCTAATATTCTATGTGAATATAACTTCAGTATAATTTTGACTGTGATAATGATAATTTTCTGATTTTAATTGTACTTTTGAAATAACATTTATTATTATTATGATCGCGAGGATTAGAAAAGTCAAACTGCTCAGCCGAGTTTCTTCAGAATTCTCATCCCTCCGCGGTGGTTGAGTTTAGCTGCGCTGCGTGTCTAACCTCAATTCATCGTCCTCTCAATTCTCTGCCTAGTCTGGCCTTGCAAACTCTTTTTTGTTCAATTGTTGTCATCTGTTTCTGCCAATCATTTTACACTAAAATGACCCCCCACCACAATCAATAAAAGAATTAACCTATGAAGGACGAGAACGCAACATTTATGTGGTAAAGTTTTATTTGCGGAATATGAAATTCAGTTTTTATTTTAAACTTATGTTATTGATTTGGAATGTGTTATTAATTCGGATATATTGCTCTTTCTCTTATAAGGCCGGTTATTGGGGCAGGTTAACTATGTACTAACGGCGCTTGTAGTCTATGTTTTAAAACAGACTATATATATATAGTTTAGTTTTGTTAAAAACTTGATACTTATGCATTGTATATATGTGACTGACCAACCTTTGAAAAAAGGTCCGCACCGGCCTCAGACCTCTCGCGGAAGGCGCCCGTCGAAGTAATCTTAAGGCCCGGCCCGAAGGTTTAGCAGCCCCTGGTTTGATAGAACTTTATTATTCTGAATCTGTGTTTGTTTCTTTTAACAAGCTAAAACAATAATTCCTTGTGTCTATAGTTGAATTACTTCTCTTTGTATTTCATCTTTAACCTTTGATACTTTCCTTTTTTGATTTCTAAACATAGCTGCTATTTGGTTTTTTCACCTTTTTTGCGGGTTTCTGTCTGTAACTGGGTCGGTGTCATTTGTTCATTTGTTTGCCTTGTACTTACCCGAACAAAAAAGAAAGAATTTGCCGTATTATAGGAAGGATTTCATCACTTTATTTAACACCGCGGTTATATGTAGTCTGCTATACCTACAATCCCCCCTTGTAACTTGATATTTTGCATGAGGTTCCCCCTTTTTCCTCCAGAACAAATGTTTAGCTGCGTCCTAATTGAATTGGAAATGTCCTCTGTACATCCGGAAATCATAAAAACGACCCGGTCAGGCCCAGCTTTTTAGAAATCTCTTGAACCTCGACAGTATGAAAGAAGGGCCCGGCCCTGGTTTTAAACTATAATGACCCCCCACCATAATCAATAAAAGAATTAACCTAAAAACAGACGGAAACGCAACATTTATGTTGTAAAGTTTCATTTGAGGAATATGCAGTTCAGTTTTGTATTTTATACTTTTGTTATTGATTTGGAATGCTTAATTAATTCGGATAGTTTGTTACCTTCTTGTTCCGGGCCCGACCCCTTATTGCTACCAGATGAGTGGCGCAATTTTGTTTAGTTTACGGTGGAGTGCATGTTTATTGTATTTGCAAGATTTTGCTAGAGTAATAATGGAGTGTTGCTTGTTTATTTCTGGAATAATTTTTATTCTAAAAAACTTTAGAGCCATTTTAGGATTCGCAGGATAAAGTTAAACTCCATTGTTACTCTTGAATAGGATTATATTTGCAACATTTCTTCTATGTATTTTCTTTATTTTGTTAAGAAACGAGAAACAACTTTGTTATTTTCAAACAGCACGACTTTTGGTTTCCGTTTTCCAAATTTGAACACGCTTGACTGCGTTCAGTTGATTTCTATTGAATATTCTAAAGACTAGACCAACTTTTGAAACCTCGCACGGCATAATCATTCGCTGCATTTGCTACAATCACAGGTAGTTATCCGGCCGGCCCGGCCCGGCCTGGGTTTCAAAAGTTCAGGCCGAGCCGGGCCCGTAACCAGCTCTGGCTACAATTGGACTTTCTCAAAGGACTGCCACGCATAAAAAGCTTTTTCGTACAAAACTAGTGTTACTTTCTATAGTGTTACATGAAAGTAGAGACGATAGCCTAAGGAAAAATACTAAAAAAATAACGAAAATGTCACGTTACGCTTTCTATTATCGTTTGAATAAAGTCCGGTTGCATCATGGTTATGGTGTGACCGCCAAAGACAAGCTGGCCCGGGCCTGCTGTCATAGCCAAAGAAAATATCCGGCCCGGCCCACAATTTTGCCCCCTTCCAAAATCGGGGTAGGACAGTATCTTATTTTCTCAGGTAGGGGTAGGATGTTAGACATCTTTGAATAATATTTTCTATCAATATACATTAACACCGCTATTTTTCTAAACTACACTCACAGGTTTTAAAATATACTAAACAATACAATTAAATATGTTTACCGTCTTTTGTATTAATAATAAGTATTATTCTATAGCTAACATCCTATCTTGTCATTTATAGCGCTTGTTTATTGATTCGTCCGTCTGGCTCCCTAGTTGTCCCATCTGGGGTCCCCCCTTAAAGGACTGAGAAGACACAAATTAGACATCTAAACCAGCCCCATTATAGGGGCAAAAGACTATTTACATGCTAATTTAGAAAGAATATTTGGAATTAGTAAATACAAATACTGTTTGTAACACTTTGGTTTAGTAGTTTTTTAAGAACTAGCTCTTTTTACTAACAATAAATAATAATAATATTCATTGTCAGACCATTATTCTGTTTTTCTATTTGAATTGGTTAGCCACCAGTTGAACTTCGTTTCCTTACTTCAAGTCTTTTTACAAGACGCTGTTTTACATGAGAGAAACGCTTTTAAAAGTTTATAGAACATATTGAATAATTTTATTGTTTTTTTTCCTTGTAAAGTTTCTCGAATCTTTGGGAAGATTTTCTTTTTTAATGTACTATTTAACGTAAAAATTCATCTTTGAAGTTGTTTAGCAGAATGTTGTAAATTAACGGCTGCGTTGCAAGAAAATTCTTTTGAATATGATGGCTTCACAGGTTTCAAGAGGTCCTTTAAATCTTATTATTGTACTATAGGTGATATTTTCTCTTTATAAAAAGTAAAATATAATATGTACCACCTTTATTACAATACTTATGTTATGTTATTTCCTCCTTATAAAGTCGCTCCGTTTTCTTCTTATTGTTTTCATAGGGTCCCCCTTTATATTAGACTGAACAAAAGATAGCGAGCAGTCTTATTATGCGCTCTATTTAGAATATAACAGATATTAATTTGCATAGATAATATCATGCATTGTATTCATATCATCCAGTTGAAATGGCATACTGAATATTGCGTCATTAGTTTTTGGGGTCAAGAACCCGCAGAAGTATTTGGAGTACTTAGATTGGACTACCAGATTGATTAACAACGCTGCTACCCTGGTTGCTGCGTTGGAAAAGAAGTTTTTGCCACAGACTATATTTTAAATGTAAACTCAACCTGTTTTGGTTTGGGAATGTCCCCATCGTAATCTACCCCAGGGCTGCGCACGAGCCGGACCGGACCGGGCCGGTCATTTTGAAAACTTGGGCACACATTAACAACATACTTGCTTTGAAATTTTTTCAAAAATAAGCCTCTAAATTAGTCTCATTGTCTCCATAAGTGACGTCACCGGGCCCAACCGGCCCGGCCTAGCCCCACCCCTCAAAATCTCGGCCTGGTCCGAGCCTGGCCGGCCTTTTAACTGCGCGGCCCTGTTCTAGCCCTTTAGCTTTATAATTTAGCTGTCTTACAGTTGTAATTAGTTATATTAATAATTCTCCTAGTAGTTGTTTAAGTTTGTTCTTCTTTTATCCGGGCCCGGCCCCCTTTAAAGGTCTGTTCGTCTGGCACCTCGTTGGGTCTCGACACTCTTTGCCCTCAAGCCTCTTAAAAGGGTTGAACTGCATATTGATTTTCACAAACACCTGCATCCTTTTATGTGCAAAAGGCTCTTCCTTTACCCAGACCGCCCATTTATTTTATTAGTTTTATTTAATTAAATATCCATTTTTATACATTTTAAAACAAAAACATTGCGGGTTATAAACAATATTCGTTTAAAACATTGAGTTCTCCAGTTTTGAAAAAAAAGTTGTAACGTGTATCGAGAGCAATGTTTCATCGAAGTATTCTGGAGAGGCGGCCGTTATATTTTAAGCCATTGAACTATTTTATTTCCTGTATTATTCGTATCACAATATTAGTAGATTTCTTCGAGGCAGGGCTTCGGCCATTTATTGCGTAATCTTCTGAGCAAAGACGGCTCCTTTCTAACATTCAATCTTCGGGTGCACAAAACATGGGATAAATAAGCTACTGGTTTCCCAAGCCTTCTGCAGCTACGGAGACTCAACCCAAAGCCGCAGATCCTCGAGGATTCAGAGACCGCTGCTCTAACTCCTTTCCCTTCGAGACCTTTGGCTATTCATTACTCCTTTATAAATCTGTCCTTCTTAAGAAATCCATCTGTATACTTCATTTATCCGACTGGGTGGCTCCACTGACCTTATGCATTGACCATCTGTCCCCCTGTCTGACTGTAATTACCATGAGAATTATCGATTTTTTCGATTAAAAGGCGGACCACCCCAGGGAGGGGGACACCCGTCCAGATAATGAGCTCATCCGCTCTCTACCTAAAAGAACATTTCTTCACTTTTTTAGACGCCTGCGCAGCTAATTATGGCAACGCCGTGCGCAGCAATTTTACAACGGCGAGACAGTTTCTCAAGGTTTTTGGTAATATGTTTTGTCTACTCAGTTTTATTGCCGGTTATTATATTATGTTGCAAGTGGTAGCTTTCGAACTCAATTGTAACTGTCTGAGCCCTTTTTGCGAGTGCGTATAAATCCGCAAGTGACACTCCATTATTACTCTCGCATCTCACTATGCTAAAAGTTAATACTTATATTTTTTTTTACGATACCGCGAATACTAAAAAAATCAGTCTTCGTTTTCGATTGGTTGTCAAAACCTAAGAAAACATCCATACTTTTACTCCACCTTCGAATTTTTGAAACTGCAGCAATATTTCTCACACCTCGCATGTTGTTTAATATGAACTGCGTATTTTGCAGTATTCCAATTGATTTAACACCGCCGCCTGCATAATCCTCTTTATTTTAGTAGCCGGCGACTCTGTTAACAGTCAGTTTGCTGTCGCTAAGTGTTCGCTGCTCCGGAGGGTGCCCCCCCCCCTAGTCGACAATTTCCTCTTTCCAGTCTCTGGAGTCTCTTCTAGAAATCGCTAGAATAACCCCTCTCTCGCCTTTTTTGCCTCCATGTTTTCCATGCAAAAAGAACATTTGGAAGAAGCAATTTAGACATGGATACAGCTAATGAAAAGAAAGGAAAAAGGGCCGGCCACTGAAGGCCTCCAGGGGGCTCCAGACAGCGTCTGGAGTGACCCGCAGCAGGGATCAGGGGTTCCTGGGTTGCCAGCCAGAGTACGGGAATTTTACTTTAAAGCGGTCGCTTATCTTTTGAACTTAGAGCAAGCTGTTTTCTGAAGAATTTAGTTTTATTATATAGTCTGATTCAAGATGAATAATGGAGTGTTATTTGCGTATTTTAAGGAAATGTTGCGTATATTTTCGGTTTTCGAATACTTTCATAGCCATTTTCAATGAGATTCTTTTTGTAACACTCCATTATATTTCTTGAATCAGACTATAGATTCTTGATACGTTCCAGCTCACTATCTAGACGAGAAGAAGTGTTTTAACAGTTGAATGAATAGTCGGTTAATTGAGATTCCTTCTTCAAAAGTACATTAATTTTAATATTATAACACCGCTTCTCCCCAGGATACCTTCAATACATACTATATTTTCTTATAACACTATTTTCTCTACTCCAAAGTGGTTCTAGGGCTTCCAAGTGCCTTATTTAACACCGCAGCTCCTAAGAAATCCTTCAATTTCGTTATTTTTCCTATTGATCCTAGGCGAGAGATGATATTTTGTCTGCGTCTCCTATAGTTCACAATCCTTGTTTCTTCTGCTCCGGGCGTTACCTCGGAGACTAAGATCGCCTCCTCCTGCGGATTTAACACCGCGGCGCCGACCCATTTGCAGAAACATTAGGTGATCGCTATGTACATATTTTAGTAGAAGGCAGATGTACAGACTCGTTAGAATCTAAATTCTAATTATTCTTTATTTCTTGGTTTTTAAACGAGTTCACTAAGTCTTTTTGTAGTTTTACGTTTCAAGACCTTTGCCGATATTTACCCGGAATGGACGATACCATTAGCTGTAAATCCGACGGACCCTCCCGGCCAGCCCTGACCTCCACATTTTTAGGCCGGGCCGGTCCAGGTAGGGCCAATATCCAGCTCTGTACGATACCAGGGGAATCTATGATATACGGTAGACAGCCAAAAGGAGCCTGACACGGCCCTCACATTAATAGTTTCACCCGACTCGGCATACTGTTTGTCCATGGCCAAAGGTCTTTGCTTTAATGGTCCTGCAACATTTTAGGATCGGGAAGGCTGGGCAAAATAGGAGTACAGACTCAGGTTACTGTACTGCAAAGCTTACCATAACCTAGAAAGCGAACCAAACTAAAGAGCTACTATTCTTTTAGATATAGTCTTGTCTAATCTAAATATACTCTTAGTTTCACCTGTATATCCCGATTTTCCCTCTTCTGATTCCTGCACGGAACAGTCTTTTTAGACCTTTAAATTGGCCGCTATCATCCGCCCTCTTCATTGCCACTTCAGCACACACTTTTATTCACATTTAAAACATTTCATCTCTCTTCTTTTTATTTTATTCTTCTATTTGTTTTGTGTTTCACGTACAGTTTATCCACTATATTTATCATGTCATCCCAATTGTATCAAAACGAACCGCGGTGATTGGTCTATTTTAGAGCGCAGGAGCTTTGATATAGTTCAATCCAATGCACGGCTCGCCAAAGCGGTCAAACGAAATAAAGGACTGCTTCTTTAGCACAACTCAACATATTGCTACAAATTTCTTATAACACTATTTTCTCTACTCCAAAGTGGTTCTAGGGCTTCCAAGTGCCTTATTTAACACCGCAGCTCCTA
>JAQGAV010001243.1:0-22371 GCA_034691345.1 Phasmarhabditis papillosa
TGCTATAGTTTATTGTCATGGTCATAGTCAATTAGTGTCATTTCTACCATTATCTGTGAAAAAAACCATAAATCTCGTGAGGAATTTACTAAATTGTTATCACTGTGTATAGTTTCACACTATATTTCATTGAAGTCAGCTACAGTAACCCGTATCAGCCAAACCCAAAATGCAAAATCTCCATGAATCGTTCATTTTTCATAAAAAAATTTGCTAATTATATCATTTGTATTAAATTTTCTAGCTGATTAATTTAAAAAAAAACAATAAAATTTGAGACAAAATAATAAATGTTGAGTGTTCCGTGCCTTTAAATATAATAAGGTAAACTTGAAAACTCTGATAGTTTTGTTATTCCAAAGAAATGGTACTTAATTTAATTCATCATATGGAATACCTATACATAATAACAATACTATTGTAACAGTAAAAATAACAAGATTGACAACTAATGTTTGTTCGGGAACTTACTCGTTAGTTTATAATAACAAAGTAAGTAAGAAAGTAAAGAAATATATTTCCTCTAATCGCAGATATCACACAATAGCTGTAGATTTCTTAGAGGCAGGGCTTTGGCCATTGATTCCGAAATCTTCTGAGCAGAGACGGCTCCTTTCTAACATTCAGGCTTTGTTGCACGAAACATGGGATAAATAAGGTGATGGTTTCACAAGCCTTCTGCAGCTACAAGGAGTCGAACAGACAGCCTCAAATCCTCATGGATTCAGATACCTCTAATCTAACAAATGAGAATATTGAAGATATTATTCATATTTCGAGTGTTGTTATTTATAAAATACATTCTTTTATTATATTTATTGTAATAAGATAGCGCGTATATGTTTCGTAACTGGAGCTTTCAAAACTGGCTTAGTTTTTAGTAATTTTCAGTTCTGTTTTCTAAATTATTAGTTTAATTTTAGTTATTTTATAAATTAGTTTATTCAAATTTTCAGGGAGATTTGTTCTCCTGTTTTCTTTTAAGAAAAATTCAGGTTAGGCTATGAAGCCGTACACAGTTTTCGGGTCGTATATTGTAAAGGACTGCCGCTGACAACAACCTCGACGCGACCGCAACGCAATGCCTTTCGAAGTATTTTGGCGTCGAAGATCTTCAGTCTACCAAGAAGCTAAGGCCAATGATTTCTTTTAGCTTTTCTTAAGTATATTTGTGTTTATACGTGTAATTATATTCAAGCCCAATCTAACTAGTTCACATTGATTCGAGTCCTTCTTAACATTTATATTTGCATATTTTATTCTATTTATCATAAATATTGTTATTAGTCTTGTATTCGCGGGGTTAAATAGTGAGGGTTTAGTCGGTTGAGTGTGCAT
Organism: Phasmarhabditis papillosa; assembly: GCA_034691345.1. Classification (NCBI taxonomy): domain Eukaryota; kingdom Metazoa; phylum Nematoda; class Chromadorea; order Rhabditida; family Rhabditidae; genus Pellioditis; species Pellioditis papillosa. The sequence continues at coordinate 1,339 of JAQGAV010001243.1, forward strand.
GCGTGTTTTAATCATAAGGTGATTGTGCATTAGTTTATCTGGCTTTCTGAAGTGAGGCATCTGCTCAGTTGGATTTGTCGGTGCATTATTGGATCAGCCATTGTGAGCTTCTCCACTGTTTATTATAGTAAGGAGCGGAGGTCCGTGGTTCTCTTAGTTATCTTTATTTACTTTTTATTGGGTTCCTAAGGAGAAATCACTTAATTATAGTAGACGCTTACCTAGTTTAGCATTCTAACGCACCCTTGGGGTGAACTGTCATAAAGCCATTTATTCATTGTTTAGGCTTATGTTAGTTCTGTATGGTTGCTTATGTTTTTATATTAAAACTTTTGATATATTTAAAAGATTATGTTCCATCTTCGTAATTTCTTCCTATTTTATTATTTTTTTCAGTCAAGTCAACTCCTGAATGCGGACATTATTTTAATTGCACTTAGACACAATATTATTAAATATAACTCACACCAGTTATGTAAATAAAGGACACATTTTTCTTTAGATATTTTTAATATTATTAAATATAACTCACACCAGTTATGTAATTAGTTAGGCGTAATATAATAGGTTTTGCTAAGCGTGATACTCAGTTACTCAAGCAAGTTAAACAGTTAGTATAAAGAGTCACATTATATAACAATTTTTCTTTCAAAAGTTCATTCACAACATTTTCAAGTTTTTGTTTTTGTTTTTCATTGAATTTCTTTCTTTTATACTTTACAAAGATTAATTTTATTGTTATAATAACATTATTATTCACCTAAATATTTTAGATTTTGAAATGTTGGTCGCCCTCCAATGTGAAAAGAAAAATGAATCAACTATAAAGGATCTCTTGGTAGGTTATTTTTAATGAATTCAAACCACACAAACGATTTATAAACTTTTTCATAAAACAAGCAGTCCCTAATAAATAATAAACATAGAATTATATATTACTTTTTAATATCTATTCTTTTATATTTTAGAATTCTGTCAACCTCGACTTCAAGTTATTCTGTTCTGGCACATTGGAAGAAGTAGGCGAATCTCTAATGGAGAAATGTCACCAATGTCAAAATAGAATAACATCAATGGATTCAAAAGAAAGCGAAAAGTTGTGGATTCTGTTCATTTTGAAAAAGAAGAACGATAGTCTTATGCTAAAACTGGTTAGTTTAAAGAGATTTATATCAAGTTACTAAAAACAAGTTGTAACAATATACTATACTATAAACTAGTCATAATATATATTAAATCACTTTAATTCTTAAAAAGACCTATTTTATTGTTTTCAGCTTGAGACATGTTTCATCGTTGTGAAAACATTTCAAAACGTTCGCGAGTTGTTTGATTCTGAAAGACTTCAATGTAAGAATTGTTATAGAAAGAAGTGTATTAAAGTTAGTTAATGCATTATTAGTATATAAACTGTTTTATAAAGTAAAAATACAATAATATTATTTAATTGTTATATTATCATTATCTTATTTAGCGATCGATTATTAGAATTGAATAAATATTATTATTATTATTTAGCGATCTTTATTTAGCGATCGATTATTAGAATTGAATAAATATTATTATTATTATTTAGCGATCTTTATTCATCGAGGGGCCTGCTAAGACTGTTGATCCAATTGAGGAGGAAAGAATAAAAAGAGAGCCACAGGATGAAACTGTAGAAAAAGCAAGGAAACCAGTCAACTTGGTAAGTCACATTTTGTCAGTATATCTTTATATCAAGAAAATTAGCTATATCATTATTTGCGTTATCAATGTTTATATCAGGGTTTAGGCCACGATATTGGTATTACTATTGTTTTATTTAGGGACCTCGATTAGTCGAAATAGCTTTGGTCAAAGCTTCAGGCATAGTAGTGAAAGAAGAAAGGGATATTAAGAATGAAGACGAAACGGTAAGAAATATATTAATTTTATATATAAAAGCATTTATGTGAAGAAACAGGGGTTTATCTGGTAAGTTATGCATTTGCGAATGTGAATTATTAAAGAATTTTTGACCATTATACATAAAATCCTTATTAGAAAGAATATCTCCGCACCGGTTTGAAATACTTAATAATATAACAAATAATGATTATTTTTGCACCACTTTTTAGATATATTTAATGTAATGATAGAGCTCGTAAGATTGTTCTATTTATATTCATTTTATAATCTTTGTTCTTAGTCAGTTAATAATTTGTTTAGAATTCTCTCGCCGTTGAAACCTCTAGCATAGCTACTGAAGATATTAAGCAAGAACAAGATGAAAGGATAAATGAAAAAGGGACTGTAGAGAATATGGTAAGTTATAATTTTACTTATAAAAAGCAAGACACCAATTCAGTAACAAACATTTTGTTCTTTTTAAAATACAATATAAAAATTCGTACTTTATGTTTACTATAAGAACTAGAAAATAAGTTGATATCTCTGAAAAGAGAGGCGAAGAGAAAGTAAATGTTGACAACCGGGTAGGTTACAGTTAAAATATGCCGAAAAAATAATATATCTTTTTATTCTTCCAAATTCTCTTAATACTATCTATTTCAACTATAACTATATATTATCGTGAACCATTTTTGAAAAAAGACTAACAAGAATACTGGGAATGGAAGAAGCCTGACTGTTTGATACTGGAATTAGAGAAAAAATAATAATGTTTTTAGAACACAGTTTACATGAATATGGAAGCTGATCGTGAAAAGGACAACAGTTCGGAAAGTGAGTCATCGGGTATGTTTGTAATTGAATTATAAAGTAAAAATATGTTTTTCTTTTTGTCTGAATTCTGTATATATAAATACATTATGCTTTTATTATAAAGTTTATATTTTAGAACTAGATAGTGATGATAGCGATTTCTTCACTGAACATAGAAACAGGAAAAAGTTCAAGAAGAGTTTGGATTCTTCGAAATTTAAGAAAAGAATTGACCAAGAACAACTTGTGACTACCCATAAAGGTATTTTTTTGAAGTTTACTTGTTAAAGTGAAAGTTCGACTCCACCTTTTTGACTTTTTCATGCTCTAAACAGAAATTGATCATTGTAGAAATTTTGTAAAAAGTTATTATTGTTAATGGAATACGTTGTGCTTGTAATATACTTATTTGTTAATACAATATATATTTATAGATGTTAGTCTTAAAAGAGTGGATACATTAAAGAGACAAGAGAAAGATGAAGAATGCAAGGTTAGTATTATTAATAGATTATGAACAGTTTTCTTTCAATAATTGAAATTATAAAGAACCTAAATTGAAAAGGCTAATTTTACAGTAGTATTTAGTTACAATAGCTAAACTTGTCAAATAACTACGGTACGCGACTCCTTTTGTTAACGTCTATCATTCGTTCACTTTCAGTGTGTATGTCACTTGAATTCAATTGAGAATACACCACAATGTGCCAAATGCAAACGAAAGTTCCGATCTCCAGCTAGCGATGGTAATGTGTTATGGATCTCTATGGAAGATCTGGGGATGACGGTAGCGGACCTGAGGTTAGATCTATTTTAAAAGTTATTCCTCTTGATAATTGAATTATATCATTGTGTATATGACATCCGATTTGATAAAATGATATGATAGCTACTCTTATATGCCTATTTCAGGGTTGATCATCAACTAATGCTCTTGGGTCCCTACTCAAAGGAACAGTATTCTTTCAGAAGATGTTTATTTGTCAGACTAACAGCAAAGAAGTCTATAAAATATATGGAGCTCAAGTTAAAGCCGCACGAACATTACTCCCAAAAAGAATCATTCCAATCCATGTCTTGCCATAACTGTATGAGGCGTACAGTGTTTCTAATGTGTAACAAGTTCAAAGCTCCAATTCTATATACTGAACCATAGTTTACATATATCATTATAACTGTTAGTTTTATTAATTGTAGTTGTATTATTATTCTTTTTTGGAATAAACATGAAGCATGTTTGCATTATTCAATCTTATTATTTTATATTTGTTCTCAATTTCACCATAGTTAACTCAAGGTTAACCGGCACGCGAATTGTTCTTGAAGCGTACTTTTCAAAATTGCTGAAAATGAAAAATTTGCAAGTGATTGAGTTGGAATAGTTATAAATATTGAATTACATCTTCAACTAACTACAGAACATGTAGGCTAGGAAGGCGGAAACACGTAAGACAAGAAATTGTACTTGTTCACTTAAGTTGTTGTACACGTTGAACAAAACTAAAGAATCATTTTAATTATATATTATTAAACTCGTTTTTAAATAATACATAAATATTTGCACAAACTAGGGCCGAGCCGGTGATCGAAACCGGGACCTCTCGCACCCAAAGCGAGAATCATACCACTAGACCACTCGGCCATATTTGAATCTTGCATGGCAGTATAGGCAAAGTCAACAACGTTATCCACTTAATACCCTACATTGCGTCCAAACGGCAGGCTTGATCCAATGGAGCTGGCTTGTCAAGTCAAACATTTCAAAGGCATCCTGTAAAATGAAAGAGTTCACTTATAATTATCAAGTTCATATTTTACATTATGAGCAAACAAATTAAATGACTTTAGGACATTTGTACAATCTTCAAATAAAAATTTATTTTATTTTATTACTAATAAAGTATGTACCGAGTCCATATTTGGAGATGATGTCCGGTTTTATAGCTCGAAAGTAATCTGCTGCCAGGTGATGTAAACCAGAGACAGAATCAAACAGTAGAAAACGAAAGAATTCATTTCTAAAAAACGTATGTTTAAAAACTACATAATAAAAATATAGAGTAAAGTATTATGCAACTTTTTTGAAAAAAAGTTTGAGATTCGGGATTTGTGATAATCATCGGATATGCTTTAGCACTCTACCACCTGAACCAACGTGCTGTAGGATTCCCTGACATGGAGAAATTAGGGGTTTAGTCACTATAAATACATTCTATTTTGCTTATTAATTAGAGTTGTATTAATATTAAGTGCATAAGTCACAAAATGATTTGGAAAGTTTTGAATTATTTGAGTGTAAATTATCCATACTGACAATTTCTTTTCAGAGACAATTTGGGTTCTAGTCCTGTAAGAAGTTTGAGGTCCTATAAAGCGGGTTTTATTAATATTTTCCCGGAACTCATTCGTTTTTCATCTTTCTGCAATTCTAAGTACATATTCATAAAGAGCGGGTTCTGGGCTAAATCAATTATTTTCCTCTTACATAGGGTAACATCATTCACCGGCCCCCCAGCCCGGGATCATACAGTTTTAGTTCTAATAAAAAAAACAGCTATTTCTTCTTTCTATGCCGGGCCGATTTCAGAACCTGGGCTATTGTCTTGCCCACACATTTCAAGTATCGACTCCCCATTATTTTGGATGTTACCACTGTGTTGGCGGCAGATAGAAACCGCTCTACCTGGGACTAGAGCTGAGGGGGCATCTCGTGTCTTATTCATCAACCTGCATCTATCTAACACTCAGACAGAGAGAAAAAATCAGAAGGTATTGACAATATATGAGTCTCATTTTACAAGTTATAACAATGTTAACAACACCTCTTGGCAAGCGACCTGTACGTTGACTCTATTCGATCTATTAGACAACTGATAACTCAAAAGTTGGCCCGCCATTGCAAAGTCACAAAAATTCCACAGGGGTCGGGCCGGTGACTCTGAGGTGCTAAAAAGGCCTGCTAAGCTTAGGGGGCTTAACCATTTACACTACCTAGGTAGGCAATTACTGTAGACGGACTATTATTGTTGATTTTCGACAAATATTGAATTTTCTAGCAGTGCACACAACAAACACAGCGTCCACTAACAATGCATACAAGTCAAAATAAAACTCTTATATCTATTTTCCATAGTCGTTTTTCGCGAAACGTAATCTAAAAACTCTTTGTATTGTCTCTCGGAAGGGCCGCTGGACAAAATATACGTACTGGTAGTGCTATTTAAGATATTCGTAGTAAATTAACAATTATTCCATAGCAATGAGAAAACTCATTTTATATTCTATATTGTCTACTGTTATTCTTGCAAAACCAAATTCATACGACTGGTAACTTATTAAAAGGAAAAAGAAATAGATTGTCGTTTTAACGATTAGAAAATTGTGGAAATCAGTTATATTAGCCAACTTCAAAAAAAACTATCCATTTTAAAGTTAATTGTTTTTTAGGAAACTGAAAGAACGCCTCGACAACGATGCTCGTCGCCAACTAGGATCATGTGATGCTTCTGGACTACCTTCATCTGCTATTCAAAGCCTCGGATTAGATTCTAGTAGTGAATATAGATTGGACGACAACCTAATTGTGAGTTATTACACGGCTACTAATTTTCCAAATAACCGGTAACGATACTAACGTATTGGCTCGATATTATTAATAACCGATTTCTGTATGAGACGAATAGTACACTATTTTCCAGGACGACTTTTTGAGTGGATGCAAAAACTACAAGAAAGACAACGCTGAAGTAGAGAATATAAAAGCCCAGATACAAGTTGATACTTCAAATTATACCTTGAAAGAAGTTCGAAAACAGGTGTATTGGACAGGACAAGTGGCATCGGTAGATCCACTACTAACGGTATTTTCTGCTTCTACTTACCTAATTGTAAAAAAAACTAGATAAAACTTATATTTTCAGAAATTTTTCGAGAAATTGTTCGACAACATGACTATTCTAATGATGAAATACTTGCATTCGGTCGGATTAACTGGGTTTTTGCATTGCAACCAAGCAATATCAGACATTTATTTGTGTAAAGATCCTGGATCTTGTCCGGTGAGCTTGAGAAGAAAACACAGCGGACTTTCTAACCAAGGGTAAACATATCTGAAAAGTTTGCATCAACTATTTATGAATCTCAACTAAAAATAGGAGAAAATATAATGTGCTTACAGTCGTAGGTGAAGTAACTCAAACTGGTATAGTCCAATAAATACGATGAATTTGATATTAAATTAATTTACACGAAAAATTTTCCCTGTAATCAGAAATCAATTTGTTATTTTAAGAAAAGTTATAAAGTTATTTATTTCCTGTAATCGCACGTATCACACAGTAACTGAGATTTCTTCGGCGCAGGGTTTCGGCCATTCATTCCGGAATCTTCTGAGCAGAGACAGCTCCTTTCTAACATTGAGTCTTCGGGTGCACGAAACATGGGACAATAATTAATCTGCTGGTTTCCCAAGCCTTCGGCGGCTACGGGGAGTCGAACCCACGGCCTCAGATCCTCACGGATTCGGAGACCGCTGCTCTAACCACTAGGCTAAAGCACAATCAATTTGTAAATTTGACTAAAGAAAAAGGATACTATAAATTGCTCAATATTAAAGAGGTTGTATTTTAGTCTGGATACATACACTATGACTCTTTAGCCGAGATGCCACAAGATAATTGGGAGAAAACACTTGAATATGTCATTGAAGCCAGTGAGTGTTGGTAACTTTGTCTGATTCTTAAAATGTGTCGTTGAAAGAGGCATTCCATCTGTTCCAGTAACGGAAAGAAAACGCGACCCAAAAATTCGCCGTTTATATTGTTCTTTGTAAGCTGTTATAAGCTTCTTTAAACACCAAAAACGGTACGGTACACCAATAATTCAGTTGCAATTTTAATGCTCTGTTTGATAGATATATGTATTCTTAATCGAAGATCGAATGATTTTACGTTGATTTTGAACGGAGTTATGGGCATTTCAAAATTATGCCACCCTGCACATAAGTGGTTGTCAGTAGGCGGAGATCTGTGGCCGTCAGCGATGTTATACTACGGCTACTGGTTAGCATCGGCATTTGCATAAATTTCTGAAATTGGTAAAACGCATCAAATTGAACCAAATTGAAAAAGTAAAAACATTTCTTTGATTATTTAGGATGCTAAACAACCTGAAAATTTAGTCGTTTGTCAATAATTACTACCGAAACTACTACAGTAGACGTAAAATCGCTCATTTATGGTCAAATTTTCTGCTATTTATATCATTTTTAATAACTATTTAAGCAAATTAATGTTAAATAATAAAATATAAAATCATTTTTTGAGTGTACCGTGCCTTTAAAAGTTATCTATTTGGTGTAGTATTAGTGAGTTTTGCAGGTAAGCGGTTACAAGTTACAAGTTACAAGAAAGTATTAAGTTCAATTCCTCGTACGTGGTATTGTTCATTTGTGTTCAAACCTTGTTGTCTCACTTGTTCATAATGATTCATTATTTGATTCCTCTAAGAATTTCACTTTTGCTTTAGTAATACGATTTAGCTCGATAAGCATTTTGCATGTAAATCAAAATTCAAGTATTTATTTTTGTGAATTTCGATTACTGTAGTAAACAAAGTATCCTGTTTAATTCAGCCTATGGTTTTCCTTATATAATCAAAGCGATTTTGCAGGAGAATTATTTGCAAAGCTCAAAGAAGCCGAAGGTAGTCTTGTATTAAACTGGTCACTGGCCGGAGTAGAAAACAAACTTGTGGAAGAAATACTAGAGTTATCCATGAGAGAATCGTTGAAGTGGTTCAAACACTGTATGATGGACTTTGTGAGTGCTTCCAACTACAAATCCTAAGCGCCCGGTGATAACCAAGCGACCCGCGCATGGCTGAGGAGTCAGTGCCGCCCCTTACTTTTTACCTGGCACTTAAGAGCCAATTGGCGCGCCATATAAATAGCCGTTCGCGGAGCCCATAGCGTTCTGCCTGGCGGTTGTGGTAACATGGCGGTCAACCTGGTTATCACCGGGCGCTTAGTGCTCCAATAATAATATAATTATGTCCAACACAGCACAAAAAAACGCCATCAAGTCAATGTATGGCGATAAGATGATATTCAGTAAATGTCTAAAATGACTGAAGAACAGTCTGCAACTGACGCAAAAGAAATTAATTCATAAACTCTTGAGGTTACAATGACAACTCTAATGGGAATGGATCATGAGCCATAAAAATCATTCCAAACTCAAACAACACTTTTTTAATATGACAGCAATCATCATTTTGGTTCGAGGAGCCAAAACACCATAACAATTACCTAAACAAACTCTGTCGTTCATACAATTCATAATCTGATAATCTCGGACTTCTAAGATAATTAGATACTTTGAAGGATTTTCAGGTGAAGAAGGCACAACCATTACTCGAGAAACATTGTCCACACTATGATAAGACAGCTATGGACAAGCTAATCCTTACACTGACAAAATAAATCATTTTTATTTCTTAAATATTGTTACGATGACTGAACTTTTGTTTGCAGAAGAGCAGGATCATTTCAGTAGATTGCAAAAATGTAGAGACGGGAAATGAACGGACAGTTTTCCAAATCTTCTGGCCCAGGTCGGGTGGATATATGAAATGACCGGCCTTTGCCCGGCACGGCGAAGCCGATCGGCTTCAATGACTTATATATTTACATAACTATTTTTAAACCAATTCCACAATTCCTCCGCCTCGTCCCCGATTAGACCGGACCGACTTTCCAGATTTGCCCCCGCTGTCCGCTAGTAACCGCCAATGTAATAATCACAAAGCTATTCTATAGTCTGCAACAAGAAAAAGGCTGTAAGGTGCGGTGTTGAACGAAGGCTTTCGCAATTAGGTATTTGGGTTTTATGAAATCAAACCATCTCAAAAAGACGCTATGATATTTTTCTAGTGACAAGCAATAAATTGCGCTTATAATCATACCCAAGAACATATATTTTCGACGAAAATTGACAAATTTCTGAAAGCCTATATAACACCGCACCCTTGAAGTCATTTTCTTGTTACAGACTATAAAATAGCTTTGTGATTATTGCAGGGGTGGGAACTAGCGGACAGCGGCTGCAAATCTGGAGAGTCGGTCCGGTCGAATCGGGGACGAAATCGTTCCCATGTGCCAATACTTCTGATATATTCATTTTCCAACAATAACTAATATCATCATCACCAAAGGGGCTAAGGTTTTTGATAGAAATTTTGTTTTTCTAATTTAGTGATACCGAGCCAAGTTTTCCAATTTAAACTTGTATACTAGAATTTGTGAACATTTAGTCGATTCTATTTAATGATGTACAGAAAGTCAAAAGCTCGTTTATTTGAAAAATAAGATATGGCAGTTATCGAGTTATTAATATATCCTATTCACTGTTGTTGAGATAGTCGATGTCGTTTCTAAAGTCTTCGGTTTCCAAGTAAATTAGCCCCAATAGACTAGCTAGTCAACCGGGCTAACCAGTTAAATGTTCAACTCCTTTCGTGCCAATACTCAATATGGTTAACATCCTTGAGAAAGCTCACGGGTACATATCTATGTGGTTAAGTGGCTTTGTCAAATTAGTTGCAACTCTCAACTGTCAGAGCCTTCGCTCACCAGGAGTCCGGGTCCCAGACGCTTCTTTACACTTTTACAAGAAGATTGTAGAGATCAAATTCAATATTTGCATTGACAAAAGTTGGAAGGATTGGATGTGGAACCGTGCAGCTTACTAGAACCAAATACAAGTTGTTTTTGGAAAGACTAGTCGAAAATCAGTAGGCTTTCTTGTCAAGTGGGCAAGTCAAGTGAAGTCAAACGAATAGATTATTATTTGTGGCTTATATGGTACTGATAAAAAAGTTAATCGATTACATTTTCTAATCTTTAATTACTGAACATAATGTTTTAGTATTACAAATATAAATTCTGAACAAATTTTTGCTTACTGATTCACACCATTTTCCTGAAAGTAGATAATTGATGCTAGAGCCTTTAACAGTTCAGTCCAAAGTTTAGAAAACCGAAATTTCACAGAAATATAGCACCAACCTTTTTGCACTTTTCCTTCCATTCCGCCACTACAGACTCGGCTATTTCATATGCTCGACGTATTTCGGGAAGGCGCGAGGATCTTATCTGTTTGGCAAAATTAGCGAGATCATTAGGGGTCTTTTCACCAAAATTTTCCCAAAGTCTGTGGAACTGGTTACCTATATCATAAAGGTTTGAAATTAATGTGTTCAGGCAAACATACTAATGTTAATTAGATCTTTCATATGATCCAAAAGTTCTTCTTGAGTGAGGTGGGAGAATTTACCCTAAAATAATATGCACTATATGTATAGGCTAATTAAGTACAATAAAAGAAAGTGCAATTCTTAGCATAATATATGTGCTTCGAACAGTTTGAACAGTCAGTCTAACGGTGGGAAAGTTCCGGCCTGAGTCAACCACTTTGAGCTCTGGTTCGGACTGGAGCGACCCCTGCGGCCGCAGTACGCCTGTGTAGGTATCCGGCAGTTATTAGCTACCCGAGCGGTTTTGGATTGTTGCCCAGTCAGGCCATTTCACCTCTGCTTCAGTGTATTGAAACTGAATACACAATTTCAGTTATGAAAAAGTTATTAATATAATATTTCTTATGCAGTGAGTATTCAAAGTCCAATGATTATTGATTTCGGTTCTAAAATCGTAAAATGAGAACTTAGATAAAGACATTTGCTGTGCTGCTTTTTTTTGTTTTTTTCGTCAGCCTATTATGGCCTACCTCACTTCCATAAAAGTTACTGACGAGCTCTTTTGAAATATCCATAGTGATGTCATGGACAACCCTTTTCTCCGCATTAATTGTCTTCAGTACAATTGCAGTATCAAAGTCCACATAGTCCTGAAATCAATACTTCTAGGAAGTTTTTTCTTTTGTAATTAATTGGAATTGACTAATTTGAAATTAAAAAGCGTCAAATAAACGTTTAATGTACCCTCTATAACGGTAGCATGATATAATCTACTAACATTTCCTAAAAAGTTTCATTTTAAAATGAGAGCCCAGTCCTTTAACCCCACTGACTCCGTTGGCGTACCGGTAATAACAAGTAACTTACTGCAAACATTGGAAATTTCTCAGTGACGGTAGTTTTGATGATAGCAAAAAGTTCACGGAACGATGTGAATGAGTTGTCGTTCTTTATAAGGGCAACTTCTTGCTTAAACGCTTTGTACTGCGGATTGTTGAGGAATTTCTGAAATTCCCAAATAAATAATGTTCTGAAACTTATTTATTTCAACAATACTCAATGAGAATAGGTTGAATTGTTAATTTTACTGTTACCGGTTAATAATGGAATGTTTTTAATAATACCATACCGCATAGTCACTGAATTCAAACTTCTCGGTTTCTTTCAATCCAAAAATGGCACGAATATTGATTGGTATGTTGTCAGCGTTACATTCTCCTAGTTCCTTCCAGGCATCAGCAGTGACTCGTTCTATACTCCTGACAATATCCATATAATTTTTACAATTAATCTTTTAGAAAGTTTTATAATGTGTAGGTGTAGTCTTTTTTAATATAACCCATATTGTTAACCATTAGCATTACTAAGTATGTTACAGGTTCACCTCGACCGTTCGCCGCAATCTAGCTTAAGTTTCAGGTTAGGAAGTCAAAAAATACCTTCAAACATACACATATGCAAATACTTATTTTCAATCATAATTCTCTATAGAATATATAAAAGTGTCAATTTTTGTTGTTCCTCGTGAACTGCACAATTTGCGAGGTCCTAATCCGTCAATGAGGTGCTGGACGACTAATACTATTAGTTAATACGAATAAAAAAGACAAACCGTGCTTGCTTTTACTGATCGCAGGTAAATCGCTAAAAGTTTTTTTATAGTTCGCTAAAATTAGAAAGTACTATTTAGGCAATCCAAGGTAACAACAATCATATATGTATGAGGGTTAGGTAAACAAAACTGTTGAGATACCAAGTCTCATAAGAAGCTTACCAGTCAAGATCATTATATTCTGTTGCCCAAGAAAGTTGGGCAATATATAACAATAATATACAAAAGAATGACATTATTACAATGCTACTATTAGTAATTTGTCCTGTTTTATACTGCAAAACTGCATATTGTGGCTGGCGGAAAACGCAAAACATACACCCGCAAAGAGTTTGCCGAAATTGTAACAGAATACCATGAGCTTAAAAAATGAATAATTTGATGCTAAAGCTTTGTTCGTTTCGGAACGAGAGACAACTCCTGCGAGGAGAATTAGGTTTTTAAATCATTCAGAGCCAGAACCGTTTTGGATCTAACTTGTGCCCTAAATAATCAACTTGTTGTGGTCTGATACGCCTCAAATTTATAAAGCTTTATTTTGCATAAATTGACAATTGTACCACTTGTTTAATATTGCTTTTCTTTTCTTAAAGAATCTGAACAGGCGCTACAGTTACGGATGGTTGCATACCCTGAAAAAAAACGAATAATGAATATATTGGAAGATTTGATTTGAAAGGTGTGTCGAGTTATGACTGGTTTGAATTACATCCACCCTGCTAAGGTTCGAATGGAGGCGGAGTTCTGCGGTCATATCATAGAAACCCGCGGGTGGAGGCCCGGGCTGTATTTAACCTTCTCCGTACAACAATCCACAACTGCTCGGCCAGCTAAAACCTGCCCCGGCACCGACCCGGGCGTTTCTATACTAGGGCCACTGGCTTCGATATAAATTTTTGAGTGTACCGTGCCTTCAATAAAACGCTTAGTATTCAAAAACAGTTCCAATGTTTACAGAAACCAATCCTACTTAGAGGTTGTCTTAGATAAAAATGAATGAAGAAAAGATCTTAATCAACAGTTTCTCGATTCATCTTTTTTAACACCGCTACTCTCCATGGTGTTACGCTAAAAACCAGGCGCTTTTAGCTTTCACAAACCTCGATACAGTTTTTTCCCCATTGTACATAGTGCTTCTTAACACACTTAGAATTGCAATATAGACCAAGAACTTTGCTTCCATCAAGAAGATCAATGGCTTTTCTTAGAGTAGTAGGGGTTTCTGCTCCAAGTTTCAGAATAAGGTCATCTGCTTTTTGCTCTAAACATACTTTGTTTATAAATGAAAGAACTTCAACAAAACATGAAATCTGTCTAGTTGATGTATATAAACTAGCATGTAAGTTCTAATAAAAACAATACTCTTGAATACTAGTGCTAGTACAATATTCTTCGGACAAAGAGAAACTTACCTAGTTCGTTTAACAAGTAAATTGCTTCATACTGGGCAAGGGTTGTCTAAAGTGATAGAATTATTATTAGCGTAAGTATCTAATATTTAATAGTATAAAAATATAACAATTATTACTTTTCTTAAAAAACAGAACCGAAAACAGCTAGTAATACCAATTTTTTCTGTTTAGAACGAAAGTAGTAAACTAGCAAACTATACTTATTATGTCACTGATTATTTTTAGTAACTAACCTTGCAAATATCTAAATTAATACAATTTCTTCTTTCTCTTATTTCTTCTCTTACTACCTGTAGATAGGCAAAGGTCTTCTTTATGGTCATTGCTGTGTAGTGGTCTATTTCGTGCTGAATATAATTATCAAAGTTATTAGTTTATCATATTAGATCATAAAATAAAGTATTAGATAGTTTTGTTTATATGTTAGTATAAATCATACAGTTCAGGCTCTGTTAGTATAGTCTATAACAAACAAAATACCTCAGATCGCGCTGGTATATATAGGCTTCCGCAATTACGTATTTGTCTTTGTATGTACATGATACAAAATAAAGCTAGTATAATAATATTTTTCTGATATCAAACAAAAAATTGCGCATCGTACCATATAATGGAAGTTTAATGTTGCCACAGAACGAGCGATTTTTTAAACCTTAAACAACACCGCTCAATGCAGCCTTTTTTTGTTATAGACTATACCGCTGTTGACGATTCAACTGTATTTGCTCAGAAGAATGCAAATGTGAATTTAGAACATTTATAACGTTTAAGAAGGGCATTCCGAGAACTAAGGATCCGATCCGATTCATTCAAATAAGCTCTATACCTTTTAACACAGGTATATATTTCGTTACATGATTAATACGTAGAATCGGATATTTGAATTCTCCACCCTGGCAAAACTAACTGACTAAATACCGTTAGTTCTGGGTGTGCATTCTTGGCCAGCTGGATTTGCTCTGCGAAACCAGGTCCTTGATATTTCAATAGTAGCTGTTCCATTTCGTCAACATTGTATCTCTGTAGAAAGTGTTAATGAACTTTTATTTTTATTAATATACTTCAAAACAGCCCATTGCTACAGTGAAGAGATGATATTAAAAACATGTATATATTTTGTTCTAGTCGACGGAAAAATTGCTTCCAGATATAGTCGATCTCAAGACCAAGGTTTCCAGCGCGGTATCACGAGAGGGGCGCCGTGGTATAAAAATGAATGTACTTTTAGAGAAAAGGTACCACCTCGACCGATTTTACATTCATTGTATATAACACTGCGCCACGCTCGTGATACCGCGCCGGAAACCTATGTCTTGAGAAGACTATAAATGACTGCAAATGTTGCGCTGGAGCGCTAATCCGTTTGGGTTTCAGTATCTTACAGAGGTGGTTATCCGGCCGGTCCAGCCCGGCCTGGACTTGGTTTCAAAATTTCAGGCCGGGCCGGATAACCACCTCTGGTCTCTTACGAATTACTCGCGCTCCTTTGCAAATTTGACTGTATACCCCTGCAAGCAATTCGTCTGTGGCCTATAGCTTTTCCTTCATAAAATATTTAATGTAAGCGACTAATATGCCAAGTCAACTGTCCGTCAGCAAAAAGAAATCATATTTTACGGATCGAGAAAACTAGATTGAATACTATTGTGTTCGGCAAAACTCTTAACCTTATCAGTTGCTTACCGCATATTCAGTGAAATTATAGATTCTGTTTTGGATACCCAAGGACTTATAAAGATCTGTATTCATTTTGCTAACTTCACAGGTGCGAAATTCATATTGAACGTAGTTCTTTTCTTTCATTCTATCAGCATACCATTGTCTGAAAATGATTATTTTACAAAAAGTGTATATAAAATAGATTGGCTGATTCCATATAATAATAATAATAATAATAATAATAATAATAATAATAATACTAATAATAATATTTCTTTCCAGTATCTATTATTATTATTTCAAATTATGTTTTATATTATAGGGTATTTCAATGCGGATATTGGGCTTGTTAGAATATTATATAATTTGTCTTCAACTGCGAGATATAGGCGCGGGCCCGAAAAATGTTGCAATCGATTTATGGTACAACTATTTCTCTATATTCTCTTCTAGTGAGAGGTTGTTTCACGCATATACTACCGGCAATTTACACATATACGGTCTGACATTCAATCGAAAGCCACATAGGTAATTTCAGAATGAAATCTAAATAAACATACTTTCCGTCTCCATAGTCTTGACCAATAGAAGCCGATATGACTGAAATAACAGAGAATAGGAAAAATAAACGAAACATTTTATTTCTCATAATGAATGGTATACGAGACTTCTTTTATACTTCTTATAACGGTATGTCTGTTTCGAAAGAAAGTGATTCAGACAAATTTCAATAGAAATTCCAATAAAAATATTTCCTATTTCATAAATGGGAAACACAATTGCTGAATTATACGAATGTATAGTAGCCAAACAGTTTATTTTTGAAAACTAACAGTTGTGCTAAAAAGTGTTTATTCTCCTGTACCACTCGTATCACAATAATGGTCGATTTCTTCGAGGCAGGGTTTCGGCCATTCATTCCGGAATCTTCTGAGCAAATACGCCTCCTATCTAACATTTAGTCCCTGGGTAAACAAAACATGGGAGTGAAGCTGTTGGTTTTCCAAGTCTTCTGCAGCTATCAACCCACAGCCTCATATCCTCACAGTTTCAGAGACGGCAGATCTAACCACTAGGCAAAGTAACCAAGACAACAGTAGGCTCAAAACCTAGACTGTAAAAATCGAGCTTTTCCGATTAAAAGAGCAAACCTCTGCAATGCCAACTAGTTTGCCAGTTTTAAAAAACCCACGTAAAATATCTGGACTACGGCGCATTAACGAATAACAATAATGTTTATACCTATGCATACTGTTATGATAGATCGTTGGACTAGTGTAGAATATAAGATAAACAGATGAGTTGAAAACACACTACAAGGAATTAGCGTTTGTTAATTACAATGGGAACCCACTAAAACTAGGGAACGACAATAGTCCATCTTAGTCAGCGAAGAATTGGATTAGTCTACCCACATACGAGTAATGATCCTGATAAAACTTCAACGTGGTATAATCTTTTAATAGATAAAAGATCTCTGCACTTGATATATAAAGTTTAAAGTTTGTTTATTCATTTTAGGAAACACGAGATCACAGATGTTTGGAGCGAAGAAGAGAGACTAGGCAACCATAGAAAGTAGAACTTCATAGAACATCACCCATGGAGTAGAGCCGGCGAATCAGAGCAAATTTGCAAAAAATCTTTCTTCAGGGGATTTGAAATATCGACCTCTAGCTTATGAACTAAACATTTTTAGGATCCAAAACTTATCCGGTTGGATCAGGCCACGTTTTATCATCTCACAACTTTCCAAAAATTATGTTAACAGTCATTAAAAGGCCAATTCGAGTCACCAAAGTTACTATTTCTTGCAACATTCGTTAGTTACTTTTTTTCGAATATCACGAACTCAATCTTCTAGACAGCTCATCAATAATTTCTATAGATATTTTTGCGAATTTAGAAGCATGAAATAAAATCATTGTAACCAGTTAATTTTGATGTTTTTGTTAATTATGCTGCTGGAGGAATCTTTAAAAGTTAACATTGAAAGAAACCTATAGTATTTTGTAAATCAATTGTACAGTTGTCTCGACGTATCGCACATGTCAGAGTACTTGTAAACTCTACCGTAACATTTGTATTTTCTAAATTTAGTATACCCTTTTATGCCATTTTCACAATTCAAGAGGAATAAGTGTATAACATTTATTCAATATCATAAATCTTTCAAAAGAATGAATGTATTATTCAGTAAGCCGAGTCTTTTTCTCCAATTGAGAGCATCTTAAATTCTGTAGTCTTCTGCTGGCCATCCTAGAAATATACAATGAACTTTAAACCCAATAAGATAATACTGTACTCATTTTCATAAGATTAACATCATACAGGATACAATGTACAACTTTTTACAAAACTTTAAAATATCAGCAAGTAGATTCTGTAGATTCTATCTTGCTTCATTAGGCTAGCTTCTTTCCCGTAACGCATACAATATTTGCTCATGCTTTTATTATTCTTGTGATGGGTGAACCTGCCGATTGAGCCAGTATTTCTGCTAAAGCCAACTTCATACCTTAGAACAAGTTTTTGTCCATTCTCTGTATTCTTTCTGGACACATTTGAAATTACATTTCAAACTGAGAAGTTTACTTCCATCAATGAACGTCATGCCATCAAGCCAATCCTTGTCGGTCCATGATCCCATATGAACGAGGTTGCGAATTTTATCCTCTGAATACAATAATTAAAATAACAATCTATAATA
The DNA here is from genome assembly GCA_034691345.1 of Phasmarhabditis papillosa. Classification (NCBI taxonomy): domain Eukaryota; kingdom Metazoa; phylum Nematoda; class Chromadorea; order Rhabditida; family Rhabditidae; genus Pellioditis; species Pellioditis papillosa. The sequence continues at coordinate 19,673 of JAQGAV010001243.1, forward strand.
GAAAGTTTCTCTGAGTCATCTCTGGAAGTTTCAGTCTTATTTTTTGTTTTATTATGAAAACACTCACCGTATTTATTCAACAAGAAAAGGGCTTCATCATTTGACATGTCAACCTATGATAAAGTGAGATAATGGGTTTATTGGAAAATCTTTGAAAAGGTTTACTGAAAGAACTATTTGCTCAAAAGTGGAAAATGGCCTTACAAATCCGACAAGCCGGTCTTGGCGTGAGATCCAATATACCCATCAGGGGCCAGTGGCCGCACTATAGAAACGCCCGGGTGGGTGCCTGGGCAGTTTTTAGCCTGCCCGGGAAACAATTCTCAACTGATCGGGCAACCCGGGTGTTTCCATACTACGGCCACAGGACGCGGCAGGCATAATAAACTATTTTGTATATTTCAAAAAATAACATTATCACTTGCCTCACAGGTTCCTTCGGTAATGCACTGTCTTTTGTTTTTTAGCTCATATCTAGCAGACTGTAGGTATACCCAAAGTGGTCTTGTAATTACAGCTACATAGTTCTCTATGTCTTTCTGCAAAAAGTCTACAATAAATAAGCAAAAACAACTTCTTTACTTTCATTTTCGCTATTCTGCAGATACGCCTTTTGTGAACAACCATTTTAAATTGATATTTTTAAAACAAGAAAATGTAAACCAAATATCTCTTGAATAAGTTGATACAACACTATTACTGTACATTTCTACGAGAGAAGATCTAATCTTCTACATCTAAACATAATCTAAAGAATTTTACCTTTAGCTCTGGAAACTCCTCATTTGCCAGTTCTATTTTCTTTTTCAAGGTTAACTTCTTAAATCTGACAAGGAGTTTTTCCACTTGTTTTAGAGTTGCAGGATTTATCTGTAAATGATTGGCAATATGTGAATAGTGATATAGTCGGCGGACTAATCGCTTGCAAGGGGTTACGGTACGAACTGCAAATTTATTAGATCTTATTAGAGCAATCAGAGCAAATCTATGCTCTAATTCAAATTTTTTAGAGCTTTAGCTGTTAGCGATTAGTCCGCCGGCTATATCTACAAGGCATATTTTATTCAACTATATATTGGCCAAAACTCTGCTTTAACAATAACAGCAAGAAAAACTTTAGCCAGTGAAGTGAAAAATGGACGTGTTTTTACTTGCAAATGTACGTTTAAATCGTGGGAATGAGAATACAAACTTCTTAAAAACAATAATACTTGACTACTCACCACAAAGTTGCCTTTGCTATAGTCTCTTCGCCTAATTCCAAATGAATCATATGGTGGTAAATGCATAGTTCCTAGCCACGTACTGTCAGCAGTACAGTTGAGAATAGCATTGCGAAATTCTCGAAGCTGCCAATCTCCTTTATGAGCTTCAAATCTGCAAAAAAAGTTTACACCTCTTACATGTAAGAATCATATATTCATTGGTGCTGCGATCCAACAAAGAAACTACTGATGTAACCTCTACTGTGATTCAGATAATGATATGAGAATAAATAGTTTTGAACAGATAATGCTAACTTGCGGCTTGTCTCTCGAAGCATTCAGAAGCACTATAGTAATTACAAGCTTTCAAGAATTACTTAACTTCGGCTATTTATATATACCAATGATACCTAAACATTTCCGATCAGTTCTGACTATTGATTAAATTGGGGATCTTTTGAGCTTCGAAACTTTAAATGATATTGACGGAATTTCTTGCTGACAATAAGAAAGCAAACGTACCTGTCGGATGCCGATATGACAGAAATAATAGAGCAGAACAATGTTAGAAACCACATTTTATGCCTGGTATAATATCATATACAAGTCTCCTTTTATACTAGTAAAAACGGAATTTCTGTCTCGGCGAAGAAGTGATTCATACCAGTTTCAATAGAATATCCAATAAATATATTTTGGAAAAGAAAGAAATGTATTTGCCAATATATGAAATTGTTTCGTGGAAAGTTATATAGTATACAGTCGAGGTAAAGGACTGCAAATGTTGAGGTGGAGCGCTAATCTGTTTGGGTTTCAGTCTCTTACCCCTCAGTATCCGCGCTCCGTTGCAAAACTGATTGTATTACCCTGCAAGCAATTAGTCCGTTGACTATAACACAACGTAGCTTTATTAGGAAACATTCTTTAACATTGAATTACATGTTAAATAAAATAAAAACAAGGATATTTCAGCGATTTTCTGGTGAACAACACATTCAAAAAGGTGTCGAGTAATGAAAAATGGCAGAAAATAACCACTCAGCCGACCTAAGATCTCACAACCTGTGATCAAACCGATTCTGAATAAAAATTAGTATTATTATTAATGAAATTAGCTTTTGTTTGTTATTCAAATGCAGCCATTTCTTGAAACTGGCCGCATAGCTTAATGCAGAAGGCGTCGGACTTGGGATCCGAAGATTGTAGGTTCGAGTCCTGCCGTGGTCGAAATCTTTTGAAATTGTAGAAGTACCGTGAGCTTATATTTTTTGTATTGAATATGCAAATTATATTTTATGTATTGAATATTCAAATTATATATTATATATAAAGTACAATTGTACAAGAGAACATTTATTGTTATTTACAATAGGTCTCACATGTTTCATTCACTTTGATACACAGGTATTGAGTAGATACTTTATCTGAAAATATAAATATATATTCTTAAAAGTTATTTTAATAGAAATTACATTAAATTATAAAAATATTTAA
>JAQGAV010001244.1:0-22367 GCA_034691345.1 Phasmarhabditis papillosa
GTAGCATTTTTCTTTTCACAAACCAGTTCACCAGGAAGTGAGTTCCAGATGACAAGGACACGATTATCTATAAACCCCTGAAGTAGTGCTTTAGTTGACGAAAAGTGTAATTTCATTGAGTGACCTCTCAGTTCATTTGAGCGCAAACTGAGACAAGTATTTTCTATTATATGGGGAACAGTAAAAAGTCCATTAAGACTTTTATGAATATACGATAAGTCACGGATAATTCTTCTTAACCATAATGGGCTAAGACCCAAACTTGTCATACGTTCTGTATAGGAAAACCCTGGCAACAACCTCTTTGTAAATCTTCTCTGTACTGATTCGAGACTTTTCATCTCGGATATGTTTATATTACTAAATAGCTCTGATGCATATTCGAGTATCGGTCGGACAAGAGATTTAAAACAATTTGCAAAGACCTTTTGACTAAATTCATTTCATTTCAAAAAAAAATTAATATGGTTCATTTCAAAAGTTAATAGGCCGTGTTAAATGATATTAGCAACAATATTTCTTTTAAAGTTTGCTAAACAAAAGCAGCTTTCTCATAAAATACGCAGACGACACGGCCCTTTTCTCTAGAAATACTCTTGAAATTCAAAACTTGAATAACACTATACCGCTAGGCTTGTAAAGTTACAACGTTTCAAAAGTATATATCCAATAATTATACATATATATAGGTGATAAAATCAAAAAGTGTTATTGATTGTGTTTGTACTAAATTTGAATGTAAAATTGGAGGAACTATTTTGTTTCGTCCATACTCAGACCAATGCACTGAGCTCGTCAGAAAGACAGGCACTGATACTGCTATATAATATGATTTAAACTTGATAAAAAGGAAAGATATACAGAGGATAAAATAAAATCGATTTACCTATAAGAAATTATTGAAAGTAACTAAATATCCCAAGATTGCAGAAGCAGGCGGCTGAAGCAAATTAGTTATGCACCGGGACTGCGAGTAGTTGTTTATCAAAACAGCTTGTACTCATATACCTGCGGCAAAAATATTTATAAAAAGAAAATATACACATTTACAGAATAACAATAATTCTGTGCTGCGGAAATTATAAAGCTGATATTTTTGCAAATAGTGGAACTATACGATTACCGTTTAAACAAAGTGCATAATTGAAATGAGTCAAAATCTACAGGGAAACAGTGTTAGTATGGGAGATGATATTGAAATTACTTTAATTAATGTTAAGATATTCTGTTGCAAGAGCTTCAGCAGTATCTGTGGCCGAAGCATAGAAACGCCCGGGTTGGTGCCCATGCTGTTTTTAGCCTGCCCCGGTAACTATCTACAACTGCTTGGGTAGCCAAAATTGCCCGGGCAGCCACCAGGTCGTTTCTATGATACGACCACTGGGGAGCAGGGCTGTTCAATACAAATGAATAGAAGATTGGAAATAATTTTAGGATTTGGTGAGTGGGATCCTTTTCGTCAAACCTTTATATGTATACCTCGCTGGAAACCTAACTCTTGCAAAAGACTATAATTTATATACTTAAACAAACGTATATAAAAATTTAACTTAATAGTTTACTAACCATAAGAATGATATTTAAGCAATCCATGCAGAGTGCTAAAGGCTTGCTATGAATTAAAGATGCCTAGAACTCGGCAATACGCTTAATATTTAATTAGAGTAGTAAAATGAACTTAGATAATTACTTTAGAAGATAACTTTGTAACACAAGAGATATATAGTTGTTAAGTTTATAAATTGTTTTTCACTAGTTATGGTCTTTTCCACAAGTAAAGTGGCCGTTCTTCAACGTATTCTAAAGTAACGGTTGTGTATTTAGTAAACTTCAAAGGTAAAAGTGATGGTTCAAAAAGAGCCTTTGAATTCTTTAACACCGCGCTATTATTTTAAATTGGAGTATAAGAATATGCCCATGTGCTTGTACCACTCACTAAAACTACACTCAATGGACTGAAGATGAAAAACCCCAAAACATTTCTTAAAACGTTTAGCGTGCATCGTTACACTCATGTGAAAGCAAATACATTTGGTTTGAATTCTAGTTAAAGGCTACGAACAATTCGACAAAAGATGATATTCCTAGAACTTCTTTCTTTGACCCGCGTACCCTTATCGCAAACTCATAAAACGGTAGTAAAACACTAAAAATTGAATTCAAGTTAGCAACTGACAGTCATAACACTTTGGAAAAGATTTGTAATAAAAAATTTCTGTGTTCAAGTGTTCGAATCAAAAACGTTTTATGTAGTCGACGGACGAATCGCTAGCAGCTAAAGGATCATTTATTATAATGCGAGCCCCCAATCATAGCGGTTCCCTGTGCATTTTCTTTGGATTTCCGCTCTCCTTCTAAATTCTACAGTACACCCCTGCAGTTCCCTGCAAACGATTCATTCGTCGACCTTTCTACCGTAATGACGTAAATTAGTGAAGCGATTATTATGAAAAGTTAGCTATATTTTCTAAAATTAACAAAGAACCATGTCTAGGTAGCAATATTGGCGTACTATGCCATCAAACTTCATGAATGATCTTCCTTAAAGCCTTTTAATAGTCAAAATAACAATAAAAACTATGAAAATATCTCAACTTTTGTCATTTTCAACTGTTTTTTTCTTCATTTTCAAAAATAATAAAGTGTTAGTATGCTTCTAGTTGTTGCAAGTGATTAACTGCCATGTGGCATTGGTGTTGACATTTTAATCTAATTCAACATTGAGATTAGTATGTAAGAAAGTGATATTTAACCATTGAGTAACATAATTTCAGAAATGGAAGAAAAAGAGTCAAAACATGATCTGAAATATGAAATGAAGTTTAAGAATAACAGGGTTAGTGTTTGGAAATGTTTAAGTAAGGTATTTTTATTTGATTTCTTTAACGCAACAAAATAAAACTTTTTTATACTGAAAGCAAAAATGGAATTTTACTTTAAAATACAAAAAACAAAGTTCCCCACCTTTTTATACTAGACAGTAGGACACAAGTTGTTTGTTTAAATGCTAGCTGACCGAGACTTGACCTTTGCTAGAAAAAACCGGTTTCATCCGTTTTAGTTCAGCGGGAACGAAGCTAAAATGGACTAGCTAAATGATAAGGATTGACAGGTAAAGGGCAAATGTCTCGCAAAATAATAATAAGAGGATTTTAGATCAAGGAAGTGAATTTATTTTAAATAGAAGGATGAATTTGGGATTAAAGGTTAAACTCAGAGAACAGTTAGTTTGTTTAAATGTTAGCCTTTTGGAGCGCTTATTTTCAATGTTATGATCTATTTTGAATGGAATACTCCTTAACTCCATCCACAAACTAAACATTTTTCTTGCAGCCATCAATTAATTTCAAACGCAACATTATGAAACCAATCTCTACTGATTTTTATTGTAGCAATGATGTTGCTATTTTTTTTGGTAGTATCAGTAGCTTGTTGAAAAAGTTTGTGAATCATTAGAGCTGCGGTCTCTGAATCCGAGAGGACTTGAGGTTGTGAGTTTGCTCCCCGTATCTGTTCTAGGCTTGGGAAACCAGCGGACTATTTATCCTATGTTTCGTCCACCCGAAGACCGAAGACTGAATGTTAGACAAGAGCGGTCTCTGCTCAGAAGTTCCGGAATTACTGGCCGGAGCCCTGCCTCCAAGAATAATTTTATACAGAGCAAAGGTTCTCGCTTCACTTGAGAATTTAAGAAATACAACTGTTTCTGGATTGTATGTGCTCTGAACCTCTGTACTTCAAGAGTTCTAACATTGTTCACAAGCATTACTCATTGTAATAGAATAGAAATTGGGATTAACTTTGTACAAATAAGTTATAAATTTTTATCATTCCTTTCCCTCTCATGAATAGTTGCGTAAAGATATAAAGAACAAATCTTTCCTTAAACTTTGTATTACTTACAGATCCACATTAAGACTACAAACATTGCTAATTATAATAAAAAAAACATTAAAATCATGGACAGATTTCAGAAAGTATGCTCCTGTTTTGAATGAAATGTAGTTTGGTGCTACTGCAAAACATATTCCAATCCCCCTAGTTCATAAAAACAAATTAGTAATTCAAATCCGAGCTGCTTTGGGTTGTCGCGTATTATTATCACAAGTTCTATAAATTTAAACACGGAAGTAACAAAATAGTTTTACAAAACCAATAAAAAAGTAAACTTATTGATCTCTTGTTTTCCATTATGTATCCTCAATATAGCCAATGCAAAAAACAATAGTACAAATGAGCCGTGTTTGGTGACGTGATGAAGAAGGGATTTCCCAAAAAAATGAATACATATTAATATATTATTTATGTATGCATATATTTGAAAGTTTTTGAAGGTAATATTTGAAGATGGAATAAAAGCCAATCTCTTATGCTCACTTGTGATGACTTGGCCGCTGCCTTGCTAGGATCTTAAAAAAGGCTATAGTCGATGGACAAATCACTTGCAAGAGGTTACGGTACGAACTGCAAATTTGTTAGAGCTTATTAGAGTACTTAGAGCAAATTTAGAGCAAAGATATGCTCTATGTTTAATATATAAGACCTTTAACTGCAAGCGATTAGTCCGCCGACTATAGCGCAAAAGGCGCAACTGCGACAATCACGATTTAATACGATTTATCTGCTAATTGAGATATAGTCTGTTTCAAAACCTAGACTACATTGCGCCGGCCTCGTACTTGGCGCGGAAGTGTAAACTTTGACTTCAAAAGTTATCTTGCCAGAAGAGAGGAAAGGCATTTTCCAGCGAATTTGAAGGCAAATTTTGAAACATCGCACATCTTAGGAAGCCGGTGCAATGTAGTCTAGGTTTTGAAACAAACTATACAACTGTATCTGTATGGGTTTGGCCGAATATGATTAAGAATTCAAGTCCGACAAGCCATTTTCAAAATAAGGAATAATAAAGCTTTTGAGAACGCTCAACCTTATATACTTGTCCCCAAGTGCCACCTCCCCAAACACTAATTAAATAATAATAAACTTGCATTCCGGGAAAACAAACTCCCAACTAGACAGCTCAAATGTACGTAATAACACCTATTCACCATATTTTATTCATTTATTACCTAAACTTACGTCAACATGTTCAAATTAGACGAATTGTTTTTCACTTTTTGAACCCTAGGGGGACGCCGGTCGCTCTCTAGACGGAATAACTCGATGTTTATTGTGGTCGGCTGGCAATATGGTCCAGTTGGACCCGCAAAGAATAGAAACCAGTAAAGAACAAACAATTGTAATATTTATTAGGCGTAAAATAGTCTAGCTATATTGGCTATTTAGAATGGAAATAATATTTGAAGTATTAAAATACTACAACTAAGTACAAGATGAGGGCAGCTGGGCTGGACAAATTAAGCGAATAAATGAGCTGGGGTTTTGTTTTTCTGAAGCTAGGGCTGGGCTGGACTGGGCTCCGTCCCCAAATACCCATCTCCACTCAGTACCATACCAGAAGCATTCGGTAAAGCGTAGCTTGGAAGCCTTGATAAGTGAGAAGTTCAATTTCTTTCTTGTAAAGCTTACTAGACGAAAATTAGAGGTTTTTATTAGTAAACTGAACAATATCGAACAGTTTATATAGACTGTATTGATTTTGTTGTTTATTAAATATTTTTTGGACCTTGTTATGAAAACTAATTATTGCTGAATAGTCTTCTTTCTTTCTTGAAGACGAGTTAATTTATTTACTGCATTATATCATACATTAGAAAACTCGTATGTAGAAAAAGTACGCAATTAAAGTTACTTGTAATTTTTTTATTACCAGTATTTTTAGAGAAATGAAATGTTTCTGCTAACTGTAACATCTTTTGGTTTGCTTAAAAGATGTTACAGTTAGCAGAACACATATGGCCCTAACACAAAAAAGTCTTGAACCCATCACATACAACCAAGATCTACTTCCTCTAAGCAATTGTCACCATTCCTTATCAATTTCATATTTTTCTGCTAAATAACACAAATTCATCCTGCCACCCTGCGCTTACACATATTTCTGCACTTTGCCAGTCTGCGCCATGCAAAGTGCGTGCAGCCTGCTACGAGTCTGCCCTTAGGGATAGAACGCCTGCCACGACAGATGATTAGAGGTCGGGTGGCGGGGCGGCCTGGCCCATTGAGCGTTCAGAACTGGAGTCCGGGTGCCGACGACGGCAGTGTTCCGTGCCGGCCCGTAATAAGGAAAGTGCACCGGCCAGCCAGACCCCCTCGACTCTACGATGTACTTCCGTTCTTACTTTGAGCAGAGTGCAAATGACTGAAACAAAATGAATGTTTTTAGAGGGACCAAATGGAATAGGGATAACACTTGATGTAGAAAATTAACAGATTCTTGTAATGTTAAAGATACCTGGGAAACTACGATAACACCCGGTAAACACTTTTCCCTGTTCTTCTTTCAATTCCATTTCAATTTCGAAATATGCTGACGTATCCTTGTATATTTACAGAGAGGCTTGGTTAGATTTGTAAATATAGTCTGTTTTAAAACCTAGACTGCATGCGCTGTGAGTAGTTATCCCGCAGTGGTGTATATTTTTGCCTTCAAATTCGCAGAAATAAGCCCTCCCTCTCTTCTGGCGAGAGAACTTTTGAAGGCAATATTTTACACCACTGCGGGATAACTAGTCACAGCGCGTGCAGTCTAGGTTTTGAAACGGACTATAGTTAACCTAAATAAGTTTAGGAATGGATATTGCATAGAAAATGCCTTGAATTTATGAATTCAGTGTGAATCTTTGTACGCAGGGGGTGACTACATCTAAAACCAGTACACTATAAGGGCACAATATGCAGTTCAAATGCAAATAAATGCACATTCCAGTGAGACGAACGTTGAATGAATGAAAGTTTATTTACTATAGGTTATACGATATAAAATAATACAATACAAATTTTAAAAAAAATGCGTAAAACCTATGGAAGGGGAGAAAGGGTCTTGTAAGACCCCTTTTTGAATAAAAAATTAGAGTAATGCGAAATGGTAAATGGTAAAACGTTCTTAATAACAACACTAAGATTTGACAAAACAAGCTTTCAAAGTTAGGTTTACAGAGCATTATCTTTGAGATAGGCGGTGTTATAGTGGACGGACTGATTGCTTGCGGGTAAAGGACTGTGAATGTTGCGCTGCAGCGCTAATCCGTTTGCTTCTAAATAAGTGACCAATTCTCAGGTCAGGTCTAGCCAGTACTTCAGTACTACATTAGTTACTTCATTGGTTACCGCTTAATTTTTGGCAATATTTCTATATTGAAACTTGGCATCTGCAATTATTTTGAAAGTTGACACTTTCATTCAAACTTTCCTCACTTCTAGTCCATTTTGTAGCCTTACAAAAAAATACCAGAAGTGAGCCAATGAGGCAACTTCTTACCAGGAAGAGAGCGAAGCAGCAAATAGGCCACCCGCCTTATTAATCCGATTATAATTTTCACAACCTTCATATACCATCTATTCAAATATAAGACAAAACAAAACTAAGACCAGTATAAGCAGTGCTTTGAATATATAGTTTATATTTTATAAAGAAATAGTGGCAAACAAGCAAAGAGCTGATCTGGTCTGAGTTGGTCTAGGACTCCAAATTCTCCGACCACACTAGTCCACCACATACCATACCAGCGTAACAACTCTGGGTTAGAGGCACTGTCTGCTCAAAAATTGTTACAAATTCGTAACCTTTTATTCGATATAGTTAGTCAAACTGAAATGAAATATGAAAATAGAATTTTAATCCATCAATTTGGAACAAAGTTATAAGCATTACAAAAGGCTGAAAGGCGGTGGGATTTGGGCACATCGAAGCCCGACTTAGAAGACTGAGCCCAATCCGGACGATTTTTGACCTTGTTGATTGTCGATAGACCGATTCATGCATGGCTCCGCAACAGTCGGCCGTAAAATTTTGACAAAGTCCGTAGGCCGTAGATTAGAGCGGGAAATTTATACATGTACTGCATAACCTTTCAGTGCATTTGCTACAATCGGGCTTTCTGGAAGGACAGAGAGCGAGCCGAGGCTTCTTCTTTATCACCCTGCTAATTGTACGCTGAATCTCCGTAATTCAGTTGTCAGAATGGCTTATAATATAGTAATTATAGAACGATAATTTCCGGAGCACCCTTATAAATTTATTTATCTATACTATCTACCTTTTCAATTAGAACAATTTGATAGAAGAGAAAACAACAAACATAAAATAAAATGCATAATAGACATATAATAGTTAATAACGTAATGCTCAAGAACAAAAACATCTATATTCTATCGAACTATTTAAAGTGCATCTAAAACATTTAAAGTGCAATCTATTTGAGGTACAATGATCTCTGTTTCGCTGCAATCACTTTTTCCTTAAAAGTCTGCGCGCGCATCAGAGCCCAAATCTTGGGCCCGGCCTGGGCCAGGCCCGGCCCAAGATTTGGAACCTAGGCCGGGCCGGCCGGGTTAACAGCTCTGGCGCGCATCACTGTTGAGCGCCATGGCGATACGCTGGCTGCAGTGACGACAATGTATAGCGCGGCAAGCAAAAATCCTTCTGCCAAGCTTGGATTTGGGGCTAAATGGATTTTTGCATGCATTCGAAGATCGTGGTATTATTGTGATTAAGTAAGCTGATAATATCTCATTTATATTATTTGTTTTCTTCAGAGAGGATATTAAAACCTTCGCGCAGACTATGTAGCTTCATGCAGATCAAGATGCTTGAAGAGGCATATGCCCAGAATGCTTCAATTGGAGCTTGGCTCCAAGTAAGTTAGCACTATTCTCATTTTGCTGTTATTATTCCTAGTCCGAGTTATTGAGCGGCACACGGAGAATCTTGTGTTATGTTTTATATGGATAACTATCTATCAATTCATTATGCAATCCAAGTGTCATATGTTTATTGCAGATTATGATGTATGTACTATTTAGATTTACTCGATTTCGCTTCTTTCTATTTCTATGGCGTTGTCAGAGAGGATGACTCTGCCAGTGCGTGGGATAGCATACGCCAAAACCGCTGGAAAACCTTTGGAAGATTTTGTTGAATGAAACATTCGAAAACTGTCGTCGTAGCAGGTTAATTATTGGAACATTTCTTGTTTATATCTGACCTAAAGTTAGAAAAGGATTGCTATGCAAATAGTTCTTCTCTTTTTGATGTGGTTTTTCGTCTTCACGATATCATTAATGATTTACGAAAATTGACGAAATGAATTTCTAAATAAGATTTTTCCATAATGTATATTCATAATTTAGTCTTTTTAGGTGATCTGCTGTCTCATCGCCCTTTGACAAAAGCGAAAGAAAGATATTGAATGGTGGAATCAATCAACTTCAAACTGCTGGCCTAGTATCAGCTTTATTTAATGCTGGGAAGGTGATAGAAAACATCGCCTCAGCGTTATTATTTTTATTGCCTCATGCAAATCTTCAAACCATTGTCCCATTCATCTCATTTTTATCGTTCTCCGTTAACTGTTTGATTGGCTTATGAATAAATGATTATTTTAAATCGCCGCTTGTTGCTTGTGGTCCTGGTTGCCATATTTATTGTTTATTGAATAACGTATGAACAAATGTCTATATATATAGATGCATCCTGGTGAACGCAATCCCATAGCTGGGCAGATTGGGCCTGTAGGACTGAGCGGTTGGTGTATGGCAACGTATTTCATTAATTCACAGACTTAGGAGTCAATGATCATGTGCAGCAACAGCGAAGCGTGGAACAGATAATACAACAACTAGGTGCACATGACGGAGCAGCATCGGCTTCACAAAGTATTTTGCAAATATGCAACTTTTATGGATTATCATTTAAGATTATGGCATGTATGCGTCCCGACAAGCACAGTTGCCCGTTCAGACGGTAAGCAATCTTACGTCGTCAAGAGGTGTTCTGGAAAGACTGCCATCCCGCCAGCCAGTAGGCTTTGCTTCTCAAGAGGCACCTACTCGGCCACAAGAGTGAGATAATATCTATTATATAGCTAATTTTATTATTACTTTAGACCTGCAGCATCTTCACAACAATCACAATCAAGCACTGGATCAAACCCTCCGCCTACTTCAGAATCTCAGCAGCAGTCACAACAATCATCAGATATTTCGGTATGCTGCAGGATTTTGCTGGCAATCTAATTCAAAATTAAAACTTATTGATTTCCATATAAATAATATCTTTTACAGAATCAGCTGAACCCTCCACCATATTCCCCTGAAATATTGAACAACTTGGGTAGTTATTCCGTCACCATTCTTTGTACCCTTGGACGAGAAATTTCACATGAGCTCGACTACAGGTTAGTTCTTTCTTTGTAGGTAACCGATATAGCTTTTTAGGACTACCGTCCTATGCTTGATGATAAAAGCTATTGGTGAACGAAAACCAGTCAGACAGAATCCAGAGGTTATTATGAAATACTGCCTGGAACTGTTAGAGAAATTGCATGAAATTCGGTCAGTTGTCTCTAATCAATAGCTTATAATATTCCGTAGGATTCTAATTGACAAGCAACGGAAGGACCCCGACGAGAGAGCTGGCTCTATCCTTGAAAGATTTATGGATACGTCTGATTCGGATATTCAGAAACCAGCAATAGTAGAAGAGAAAGAGTTTCAGTTAGAAGAGAAAAGGTTTCAGAATGATTCTAGAAGCAGCTACTTCAATTTTAGAAAAAAACTGGGAGACCTTTGCCACGATTTGAATTTTCTCGATTGGGATGCTAATGTTTCGGATCCAGTCCACTTACGGAACACTGATTCTATGTCACTAAAAGATTACAAGGATGGATTCTAACCTGTATATAGTCTAATTTCTTGTGCCATTTTTAACTTATTACATTTGATAACTTTGTAATAGTATTTTGAGTTGCAGTTTAATAGTAGTTTCAATGTGTTCTTAATGCTATCATATACTGACGTGTATTTCATCTGGAAATCTTGTGCCTAGTTTGGTTCTCTATTTTATACTAACCTTCAAATAAATGCTTACACAGACAGTGTTCTTTCAGACCTTTAGTCTCATTCTTGCTTTGGCAGAGGCGAAAAAGAGACTAGGCACTGGAGGATCCAAGGAACTTCAAACTGATGTCCTGGTATCAGATTTATTCAATGTTGGGAATGTTATAGTAAACGTCGCCTTACCGTATTAATTCATTGTCTCATACAATCTTCCAAACCATTGTTCCATGCATTTTATTTTCATTGTTCTCCGTTAACTGTTTGATTGTTATGAATAAATGATGATTTTAAATCGCCGCTTGTTGCTTGTGGTCCTGGTTGCCATATTTATTGTTTTTAGAATAACATGTATGAACAAATGTCTATTGATATATATAGATGCAGCCTGGTGAACGCAATCCCTCCGCTGGGCAGAGTGGGCCAAGGATTTTTCCAGTGAAGGGACAGGCATTTAATCAAATTAGTCATTATTCGGGACAGATTGGTTAGTGTATTGTACGTATTTCATTATTTTGGCATACTCAGGAGTTAATGGTCCTGTGCAGCAACAGGGAATCCTGGTGCGCCCTGGTGAAGGAAATCCCTCCGCTGGGCAGAGTGGGCCAAGGGCTTTTCCAGTGCAGGGACAGGTACAAAACCAAATCGGTTATTGTTCTAGACCGCAACAACTACCACCGAGTGGTTAGTGTATGGCAACATATTGTAGAAATTTGAGTACTTAGGAATCAATGATCCAGTGCAGCAACAGGGAATCGTTGTGCGGTCTGGTGAACGCAATCCCCCCGCTGGGCAGAGTGAGTCATGGGCTTATCCAGTGCAGGGACAGATACAAAATCAAATTGGTTATTATTCTAGACCGCAACAACTAGGATCGAGCGGTTAGTGTATTGCACGTATTTTATTAATTGCCATACTTAGGAGTCATTGATGCAGTGCAGCAACAGGGAATCGCGATGCGGTCTAGTGATCGCAATCCCTCCGCTAGGCATAGTGGGTCAGGAGCTTATCATGTACAGGGACAGTTATTTAATCATATGGGTTATTGTTCGGGACCGCAACAAAAAGGAGCAAGCGGTTAGTGTATTGCACGTCTTTCATTAATTGACATACTTAGGAATCAACGATCCAGTGTATTCACAACGAAGCGTGGAACAGGCGATTCCACAACTAGGTGCACATGATGGAGCAGCGACGGCTTCACAAAGTAATTTTGTACATTTGCAACTTTTACGGATTTTTTAATTAAGATTATGGATTGTACCATTCCTCACAACAGCAGATGTCTGGCCAAACGGGTGGCAATCCTACAGCGTCAAAAAGTGCTCTTGAAAGACTGCTATTCAGCCAGCCGGTAGGCTCTGCTTCTCCGGAGGCACCTACTCGGTCGCGAGAGTGAGATAACATATATTATATAGCTTATTCTATTAATACTTTAGATCAGAAGCATCTTTACAACAAGCACAATATAGGAATCAATACTTAGGAATCAATGGTCCAGTGCAGCAACAGGGAATCGTAGTGCGGCCTGGTGAAGGAAATCCCTCCGCTGGGCAGAGTGGGCCAGGTGCTTATCCTGTACAGGGACAGGTACAAAACCAAATTGGTTATTGTTCGGGACCGCAACAAAAAGGACCAAGCGGTTAGCGTATTGCACGTATTTTATTATTTGGAATACTTAGGTATCAATGTGCAACAACAGGGGATCGTGGCGCGGCCTGATGAACGCAATCCCTCCCCTGGGCAGAGTGCGTCAAGGGCTTATCCAGTGCAGGGACAGGTACAAAACAAAATTGGCTATTATTCTAGACCGCAACACGTTGGACCGAGAGGTTAGTGTTTTGCACGTCTTTCATTAAGTGGAATACTTAGGAATCAATGGTCCAGTGCAGCAACAGGGAATCGTAGTGCGGACTGGTGAAGGAAATCCCTCCGCTGGGCAGAGTGGGCCAGGTGCTTATCCTGTTCAGGGACAGGTACAAAACCAAATTGGTTATTGTTCGGGATCGCAACAAAAACTGCCAAGCGGTTAGTCTTTTGCGCGTCTCTCATTAATTGGAATACTCAGGAATCAGTAGTCCAGTGCAGCAACAGAGAATCGTGGTGCGGTCTGGTGAAGGAAATCCCTCCGCTGGGCAGAGTGCGCCAAGGGCTTGTCATGTAGAGGGGCAGGTATTTAATCAAATTGGTTATTGTTCGAGCCCGCAACAAATAAAACCGAAAGGTTGGTGTATTGCACGTATTTTATTAATTGTTCTGCTTAGGTATCAACGATCCAGTGTATCCACAACGAAGCGTGGAACACGCAATACCACAACTAGGTGTCCATGATGGAGCAGCGCCGGCTTCACAAAGTAATTTTGTACATTTGCAACTCTTATGGATTTTTTAATTAAGATTATGGATTGGGCCATTCCTCACAACAGCAGTTGTCTGGTCAAACGGGTGGCAATCCTACAGCGTCAACAAGTGCTCTTGAAGGACTGCTATTCAGCCAGCCGGTAGGCTCTGCTTCTCCGGAGGCACCTACTCGGTCGCGAGAGTGAGATAACATATATTATATAGCTTATTCTATTACTACTTTAGATCAGAAGCATCTTTGCAACAACCACAATCAAGCCCTGGACCAAACCCTCCACCTACCTCGGCTGCTCATCAGCAGCCACCACAAACATCAGATAAATCGGTATGCTACAGTATTTCGGACAAACTTATCCAGAATTTAAACTCGTTCATTTCAATTTAATGAATAACTTTTACAGAATCAGCTGAACCCCCCACCTTATTCTCCTGAAATATTGAACAATCTGGGTAAATATTCTGTCACAAAGCTTTGTACTATTGGAAGCGAAATTGTACATGAGATCAACCTCAGGTTAGTTCTTGGCTTACAGATAACTGCAATGGCTTTTCAGGACCACCGAATTATGCTGGGTAATACGGGCTATTTGTGAAGGAAAACCAGTCCGTCAGAATCCAGAGGTTATTGTGAAATACTGCATTGAAATGTTACGGAAGTTACAAGAAATTCGGTTAGTTGTCTCGAATCAATAGCTTATAATATTCCTTAGGATTCTAATTGAAAAGCAAAGGCAGGAGCCCGACGAGAGAGCTGGCTCTATTCTAGAAAGATTTATGGATACGACTGATTCGGATATTCAGAAACCAGAACTACTACAAAAGAAGGAGTTAAAATTCGAAGAGAATAGGTTGGATACTTATTCAAGAAGCAGCTACATCAGTTTTAGGAAAAAACTGGTGTCTCTTGGCATCGATTTAAAGTTTCTCGATTGGAAGGCTGCTGTTTCGGATCCAGTCCACTTACGAAATGTTGATTCTATGTCAGTAAAAGATTACAAGGATGAATTCTAGCATGTATGTAGCCTGTATTCATGTGCCATGTTTAATTTCTTACGTTTGATAATTTGTAGTCGTATTACAAGTTTCAATTTAGTAGTAGTATAAACGTGTTCTAAATGTTATTACATACTGACTTGTATTTCACCTGGAATTGCTAGTTTACTTTTTTGGCGTTGTTTTTTTTCTATATTGTATACATACAAGTTAAATAAATACCTCCACATACATTGTTCTTTTCCCGATTCTGCGGTTCCTCAAAAAACATCATCATGTTGGTTAATACTGACGGTACATGTATTTAAATCATCTTTTCTATTCAGGTTTCCAAAAAAGTTCTCTCCCTCGATGAGAAGCAAGCCAAGATCTTCTAATTTTTCTACGACAGCAATGAATTCTTTCAGATGAAAGAACTGGAGAGGGTACATAACTATTTGTTATTTACTTTATTCTCAGATATAATAGCACCTTTGCAAAAGGGGGTTATTTCGCAATCTGTGAAGGACGTAACTCAGTCACTGGTAGATGATGGTCTAGTCGAATGTGAGAAGATCGGGACATGCCTTCCCCTCGAAGGCTTTTCACTATTTCATTAATTATATATCTCAGCACTTCACTTCGATTATAGCAATACGTGAACCGTCTGATGTGGTCTAGCTTGAATTGGCAATATTATCACAGCCCAACGAGCACATATATATGTATTCCGCTACGGGTCAAAATGGGCACGAATATTATTGGATACGAACACATCTTTTGAGAATAGTGCTGAAAGGGTCTTATTTGTAACGTTGTCAAGAGCAAGATGGTAAACATGATGTTAATATTGCTAAGTTATCTTATTGTCTCGGATGATTATTAATGATTTGCAACGGTTATCGTTAATTTACTGTACAGATGTTATATACAATTCGGATTTGGCCGAAAGTTATCTACCGGAGATGACAATTTCCGGTGCAGCGCTGAAGTTAGGTAATGTGGAACCAATGATAAGAAGAATTCATCCTCAGAAAACAAGAAGAAATCGCGAAAGACAAGAATGTTGTGCCTTTCGCGCCGCAACATAATGCAAGAATTTATATTCAAAGAGCAAAAACCGAATAAAAATATAAGCTTAGGTAGCATGTTCATCTAAAAATCCGACAGTAGAAAATAACATGCTGAAAATAATATCAGACTGAACAAATTGAGTGTCTTTGTAATCAAGTTATCAACACGCAGTGTGGTTGTTTCTTTTTTCACGGACCAATAATATACGATCGGGTGGGATAAGTTGAACACAAAAATGAAAATATGGTTATGAAGTCTGATATACACCTTCTTGAGAATGAAAAAAACCTTTTCTTCCCATCGGGCTCAACTATTTTATAAGCTTCGATTGTTGCGGGGAAGATTTCAATCCTGCGAATCTTCATCGCTATTCGGTCTATTTTAATAAACTAAAAAGTGTGCCTGTCAGACACTGATAAACTGTTTTATACGTATTGTTCAGCTCAGAGTGCTGTCGCAAACGATGAGTGGAAATTGTTAACGATAACTAAAGGGCTGCGGCCAGCCTGGGTGAGGCCCACATTTTGAGGAGGCAGAACTAGGCCGGCCTGTTTCGGCCTCTGATGTCACATTGTTTACCAAAACCTTCACCAAACACTATGAAACATTTACTTCTGCTCAATTTTGGCATGACGGTAAAACTTAGGCCTGTTTTGCCCCAAGCAAGACCAAACAGGCCCAATTTTTACAAGTCGCAGGCAGGCCTATATCGTATAGGCTATACGCAGCCCTGGTGAAATGCAACAATGATTGATCTATGAGGTACAATTCAGTTGAAACCAATATATTAGCGAATCAGTCTTCAGAATATGCTTTATTCAATCTATATCGTGCAATAATAACTTTTATTGATTTTAGCTATTATTGCTGACTGGTATATGTTAAACACGCAGAGGACTATCCCTTAGTGGTAGAAACTGAAAACAAAATATTGAATAATTTATCGTATGATTTCGTTTGTACCACACACTTTTTAGATATGTAATAAAAGCCAGGATCGGGAAAGGTCCGGCCCATTTCCATAATTTTCCGGCTCCGGCTTGGCCGACTTTTCAGTTTACAGCCATGGCCCAGCCCGTTAAATTCCGACTCCTGATCAAGGTTTCTGTTCCGGAAATATAAACAAACCGGAAATTGTAAAATAAATGCTTGCTGTTAGCTAGTTTTGAGCAATCCAAATTCACAATGTTCCTTGTCTTCTTTTGAATTTACCTTAGGCCCAGTTGCACCAGTTACTGGCTTACTATACTGTTTATGAACATCATTCTCTGTTGAAGATATGAAGTTATTTATCATTTGCAGAGCAGCTCCCGGACGATCAATGGGAACAAAGTGCCCAGAGCCCTATAAATATTGTGAGCTTAGAAGATTAGATTGCCTATTGTAATCGATTATTTAAACCCAAGATTGTCGATTGTAAACAGTATGCTGTCAATGCATAGTTATGCATGCAAACATACATTCGTCTGAAACTTCTGGTAACTATGACAGGAGTTAAAACTAGAGTTGTTAATCAAGTTTTATTTGATTAACAACTTTTGGAATCAAAATTTTCAAGCTTTTGAAATTTCAAGTTTTCAAGTTCAAGTTTAACAACTCTAGTTAAAACCTCTTCTGAGTATTGTAAATATGAGTTGAAAGAGTCATGCAAAACATTGAATCACCCAAAGGGTTAGAATGTATACCGGCCCAGCATATTTTTTGGTCGGGCAGTACGGGCCGGCCCCATTTTTAGCTTACCTTCACAGTAAGAACATCCAGTTTTACTCTATTATCTGAATAGCGTTGAGCGTAACCGGCAATTTGCCTCGCAAACAACCATGGTGCATATTCCGAAGTCTAAAATGACAGTGTGGCTTGTAATTCTTAGAACTTCTCGGAAGCTTCATAGATCGTTTTTCAGCCTTTACAATAATATAATCCAAAATACGAGTTATATATTACATAATTCGTATTGTTTCCTCGAACTGTTAGTTCATTACCGATTTTGAGTGTTTAATTGGAGACCGGCGGCCCCGCCCCTCTGCAACGCGCGCGCACCACTAAGAGTTGGTGCCGATTACGGTAACCCGCCTTGAATTTGAAGGCAATTTCCTGGAATGCAAATTGTGTGATCAAAGAGCTGTAAATGTGTTGTGGCTGTAAAAACAGTTAAATATACAATGCGATAAAAACATCAAAGAATGACAATGCTTAACTTTTTCTTTGTATCAGCCTACAAACATGATTATGCCAAGAATTTAGCCATACTACTACTTTAATATAAAATTTTTCTTTTTATATTTCTATTGGCAATGAATATCTACTAAATAGGGTGGGATTATAGTCAGCGCCAAGAGGAATGATGAGGCGTAAAGAATTCAACGCTCGTCTGAGGCCCTTTTAGGAACACCGCGGAAGCATCTGGCGGCTACTCTACGTTCAATATTGTAATTTGCAAGCTGAGGTATACAGATATTTAATAGTGATATAAGTATACAAAGTATAAGTATATAAGTATAAGTGATATGTTTCTTTACTGATGTGCTTTAGCCATCAATAAAGCCGGGTGCTTTAGCCTAGTGGTTAGAGCAGCGGTCTCTGAATCCGTGAGGATCTGAAGTTGTGAGTTCGACTCTCCGTAGCTGCAGAAGGCTTGGAAAACCATCAGCTTATTTATCCCATATTTCGTGCACCCGAAGACTGAATGTTAGAAAGGAGCCGTCTCTGCTCAGAAGATTCCGGAATAAATGGCCTAAGCCCTGCCTCGAAGAAATCTACTATTATTGTGATACGAGTGATACAGGAAATAAAATACTTTAATTGATATACTTTATTTTTGATAGCAAAGTGCCCACAGTTAGCTTATTCTGGTCATATGTTATTTCTTATTTGATCAGCTTATTTTCCTATTTTGAATACCTTTAAATTATTTTTCTCAGCAACTTCTTCCATAAACCAAGACACTCCCACGAAGTTACAAACGGAGTCCACGTCGCCCGAATAAATGAGAATTCGGAAGTTTGGAATCTAAAAGACATATTTTTAGTAGGATTAATATAGTCTTGGTTTCCAGTCGAGTATCCTGAGAAGCTGCCGTATTAACTGAAAATGAATGCACCTTTGAACAAATGACACTCAATCCTTTGATTTTCCATTCATTTCATTTTAAAATAGTATTCGGTTCCTCAGGTTATTGGGCAGGAAACCTAGCACCAGCAACAGACGATACTATAGGCACGGCGCAAACATCGATCAGACAATAACATTGCGCCTCTAACCATATAATGAAAGTTTAATTTTGCAACAGAATGAGCGATTTTTGAAATCTTAAACAACACCGCTCACTGCAGTCTTTTTTTGTTGTGGACTAGTAACAAAAAAAACGGAACACTTCAATATTTTTAACAAACTTCTGCTGAATATCTTTCCAGAACTAGTGTAGTTAAACTTTTGAACACATTCTCTTCAATTTTCATTTCAAACGTATGCAATTGAAATGCTCTAAGAATCAAGATGCCTTGCATTAACGACTAGTGAACTGGTTTACCTTTTGATTGTTGATTATATAGTTGAAGAAGGGTTGCACGTCCGAGTAGGCAAATTGATAGTTTCTATAGAGAGCTTGGCTAAAAAACGATGAATTCTTTTGTAATAAAAACTATAGACTGCGTTGAGAGTTATGTTTCCAGCTCAGTTTCCTGGGGAGGTGCGGTGTAAATAAACGTACTTTGGAAATAAGAAAGCTCCCATCCCACCGAGTTCCCATTCTTTTTATATAATACCGCTTCTTGCTGAGATACTGCGCTCTACTCTACACTATAATGGATCAGACTCTACAATATGTTATCGAGACAGTGTCTCCAGTAATAAAAGAGTATATAACTAAAAGTTTTAGTCTGAATAGTTTATCTGAATTTAGCGGGCCGGCCCGGTTTTGAAATAATGGGAAGATATATGATATATATAAGTCAATAAGATCGAAATGTTCATATTCCGCTTGGCAGGGCCCAGAAAGTATTGATAGTGGGCAGGCCCGGCTGCCATTTCCTACCCGTAGATTTCTGTCTACAACCCACTTGCAGTTAGTCCACTTGTTGGTTCTCGAGAATCGTTTTCTCCATTCTTTGTCAATTTTTAGAGCATCCTGTAAATATGAACATGTTTTTCAACAAACTTTTTTAGAAATTTGTCTTAACACAAAAAACTTTCTCTTCCGAAGAACTCAAATTAAATGTTGCCGGAATTCTTATATGGGCTAATAGGATCTGTAGACAATAAGAGCAGTAGAGGGATTGTTTAGATACACAATAAGAACAAGAATGATAAAAAGCGGGAAATTGAGATGTGCGGCTTGGCTCGATACAGTGCCGGCACCGGCAAACAAAGCTGCGCACGGGCCGGTCCGGTCATTTTGAAAACTTGGCCCCCAACCAGGCAGAAATGAACAACATAGAATTTTCCTCATATAATTCATTATAACAATGTAATTTTGCCTCTTAGTCTCTTGGCTCCCAAAGTGACGTCACCGTGTCCAACTGGGCCGATGCGGCCTAGCTCCGCACCTTCAAATCTCGGCCCGGCCTGTTAAATGCGCAGCCCTGCCGGCAACTGTTTCGGCTCATCCGCGAACGAGTGGGAATATGCTTGTGAAAGCATGGGTGGGAAATTTAGATCTAAAGCCTAAAGCCTCCAAAAAAGCTTCACCCCAGTTAAAACAAGAGTTCGGTATCCGAGAACTGATCGTCAACTTTCCCTGAATAACGGTTTAACTTCAGAACATACCAGTACATCAGGTCTGTTAATGTATTCTGAACTGGAATTCCTAAAGTAGCACTTATAACCACCGAGTTGGTCTGTTGAAAAGTAGTTGAAACCGTCCTAAACCAATACGGTAAGAAACTGTTTCTGAGATTCGTGAACGTCTGCTACTCAAGTAAGC
The DNA here is from genome assembly GCA_034691345.1 of Phasmarhabditis papillosa. Lineage (NCBI taxonomy): Eukaryota > Metazoa > Nematoda > Chromadorea > Rhabditida > Rhabditidae > Pellioditis > Pellioditis papillosa. The sequence goes on from JAQGAV010001244.1 coordinate 20,285, forward strand.
AAACCTGGTCTCAGTCTGAAGTTTAAAAAAGTTCAGTTTGACTGTAGTCTAGTGTATTTTTGTTTCTAATTAAGCTCAGTAACCCGCAAACACTCCGCTGGCCGCAGCCCACTTTTTGAAAGATTCAGGTCTTGATTCCGGGACTATTTCAAACCAGATCTGCCCATTCCAGAACTGCTATAAAACAGAACTATGTTTTTAATCATGAGAGCATGGTTGCAATTAGGGCATTCGGTAAGGTTTTTGAAAAAAGAAAGGTAAACCGGTAAACTGGTATTCAATTTCTTTCGGTAAAACAGTATACCGGTTACAGTTTTAAAGGTATACTGTTTACCGTACCGTACCGTTTGCCCACCCTAGTTGCAATGAAATAGTTCTGTTTTGTAGCAGTTCTGAAATGGGCAGTTCTGGTTTGAGGTAGTCCCTCGATTCCAGGCCCGTGCCGAGCCTTGATTGAGCTAAAATGAAGATATATTCAAAATACCTTAGTCGTTTTATGATCCACATTAATATTTTCATGTTCAAAGCAATCTTGATAAATATTGTATATATCGAAAGCAATATCTTCACCAGCACTAAATGCAAACAGAAAAACTGAAACATTGAAGTTTAATAGAAATGTTGTAGCTTTCCTGGGCTGCGATAAAGTCACGGAACCCTAATTTTTTTATTTTTTATTTTTTATTTTTTTAAATTAATCAGCTTGAAAAGTTCGAAAAAATTATATAAATTGCAAAAAATTGATGGAAAAGGAACGATTTTAAAAGATTTTAGTTTTTGGGTTTAGGTGGCTCGCGTGGTATGGGTTACTGTAGCTGACTTTAATGAAAAATAACAAGAAACCATTTGAAGTGATAATAGTTTAGAGCAATACTCATGAGATTCATGGTCTTTGGCCCAGATAATGGTAGAAATGTTTTTAGATTTCAAAATCTCTTCTGTTTCACGAGATATAGACACAATCGGGGTTTTTATGCAAAGATTCCAGCTCGAGTCTTTTTGAAGGCTTTTTGCGACACCGCGCATCTAGTGAGACCGTCAGCATGTAGTCTAGGTTTCGAAAGGGACTATATAACTATATAAGCCCATTCTGATTCTAATGTTCAACTCACGGTTCTTCATTTATAAGTTTATCCACAATTCTTCCACATTTGCTGGAATCTCCTTCAAATACTCTTGATATGCCTTTCTGATTCATGAATTGCAAATAGTTGTATTTCTCAAAATCGGTCTCATTTCCTGTTTTGCATTCCTTCTTCAGTGATGTCAGCTCTCTGAACATATTAATGTATTGTATTTCAGATGGGCAAAGAAGATGTTTCAAAGTTTCTTTCTCGTTTCAATCACATTGATTTGGCGCAAATTTGAAAACGGTGCTTTCTATAGGGTTGTTAATCACGTAAAAATTGTCAAGTTTTCAAGTTCAAATTAACAACCAGTCCTTTCGCACTCCTGCCTGGAGAATTTTCATCTGATTATGAGTAGTCATCCCTATAACAGATCCAATATGTTTACATCCTAACCCAAACTGCGCATTCTAAATACGCTGCCTCCTTCAATCTCCCTAAACGCGGCAAATACAATATATTTGAATACAGAACTGTGTAATTGGCCTGGCCTGTACTGGCATCGCCTGAGATTTTTTGTTCAGGCCAGGAGAAACGCCCACAACAAGAGCATTAGGAGAAACGCCATTCATCTGGTTCGCTCCTGATTTATGTTTTAGTTATAATTCGTTTTTTTAATTAAATATTTGAAATATGCGTCTGAATTTCCCCGGTTCAAGTAGAAGCTTACAAAACCACCAAACGCGTTCATTGTCAAAAATATTCTCGAAGATGTTTGTATTAGCAATTCATCTGATGATGATAACTGTTGTAGCGAGCGAGTTGGCAACGATTCCCTATACTCCAAAACCTGGAGATACCTTGGTCTTCATATGGTCATATGTACGGTAAGTTTGGTCAGGCAGGGCTGGTCAAAATTCCATTTATCTGCCCGGGCCGACTGGCTCAAAACTTGGCCCGAAGCGGGGCCCGTTATCACTTCTGTTTGGTTTCGGTTTAAGCAGAGAAAACTCTGG